>SJJU01015524.1:0-19561 GCA_012932125.1 Conopomorpha cramerella
GGGGAGGAAAGCAGAAGAACGATCATCGTGGAGCGCCTTGCCGTATTATAAAGGGGTAAGTAAACACTTCAGGGAGTAAAATATAGAAATCTAGCCGACCCGGCAAACGTTGTTTTGCCAATACAACATTATTACATATAAACCTCCCTAAAGAATCATACTACTTATTAAAGAAAACCGGATAAAAATCAATTGCGGAATTTTAAAGATCTAAGGGCCACCCGCTGTTTTTCCCTTATATACATAAGAAACTTTGTTTTACACCATGTACATGGATAGGTACATTTATTAATTGTCAGTGGCAAAATTGCCACTGGAAAGAAACAAACGGGACAAAACCGCGGTAGCAGTATGACAAAAACTGCATTCTGCAACTCACCTCGTGCACAGATCTTCGCTAAAATTTATTTAGGTACGTTTGTCACATTCTAGTCGTGTTTGTATAAAAGAGACAACAGTACGCTCAAGCGACACTTGAGTACCGATTACTGATTAAGAATACGGTCCTCACATGCGCACGCCACTGTCGCCGGCACGGCGCAAGTTTTCACGTTTCCCATGCGAATATAATATACCTCTTAGTACTTTTATTTTGACAAGTGTGAAAAAAACAACCACCATTGTAAGTCAAGTCGTATCATTCTTTGCTAAGCCATTACAACTTGAGCCAGAACGCCTATTGCACACTTTATCAATATGGGCCAAGGTAACATGTTTATCTGTCTGTCCATTAGAATGTGGTAGTATGAATACAACGCCTCGCGTGTCTTTTACAAAGGGATAGGACGATATGATCAACGTCTGCATGTATGTAGTGTAGAACTATGATTTTGACCTCTATTCTTTACAACATAGATACTAGAGTTTCTAGAGACGTGTCTAATGTAATATAAACATGCTAAGAACTTTATTATTTATAACTGGAAACTTTTTTTTAAATACACTCGTGTGCAAAAATTCCGGGTCACACATAATTTTGTGTACACATTACAACATATTTAAATATCTCGCAATCGAGGAGAGATAGCTGAGTAAAAGAAACCGTTTTTTTAAAGACAAGGAAATAGCATAAAGTAAAGTTAAAAACGTTCCGTTAAAAACCAACTTTATTATACAAATAGTCCCATTGCATTGTATAGGAAGAGGGATGGCACGATTTATTTACATTTCGTCTACTTTCGCGCAGTTCATACTTTCATGAAAACGAATGTAATTTCTAGCATTGTATACAATGTTTTAGATACACAGAGTTCTTCGCATTTCATACACTTGAAGTGCCACTGACTGGTTCAATAATTATTGTACATTATTCTATAACCTTTTTGTAAATTTTTCTCCTCATTTTTGTAATTTTCTGTAAACTCGTTTAGTCTGACACTCCTTAACACAGGTTATTTACTAACCTAACTAGGATGTGTCAGAATGACTATTGTTTCATACACAGACATTTCTGTAAACTTGTTTCTACACAATTATGTTGTGTAACTGTTTTTCTTTTTATTGTATTTCATTTGTACTTTGGTTTTTAATCTTTATTGAATAAATCTATTATTATTATTAAAAAGAACTTTAGCGAAAGGTAACATGACTAAATATTAAATGTTACAAACGGCTAATATCTTTTCACACCTTATAAAAGTGTATGAAATACGAAGAATTCTATGTTTGTCTAATAGTGCATGATATGCTATAAATTACTTTCGATTTTCAGCCGTGTGGTGACGGCGAATAGAATACATTGTGTTACCACCCCAGCCTAACATTTACCGTCTTGGGGGTCGTAATAGGCGACCGAGAGAACGAACACAGAACGGGCATCAGCGCTCTCTGAGTTAAACCACAACACCAATGCGATCGTCAACTCGACTGCCAAGCGTGGCGATTATTGGCCACTCCCCCCCCTCCAAATTACGGTAATCATTGTAGGAGGACCTCCGTCCAGCAGTGCACGTCATGTGGCTGATGATTAATTTCGGTTTTAGAAAAGTCAGAAATGCGCCAAAATAAATAAATAAAATGCCAAACGAGTACTCGAGCGGAGACCGCGTCTCGGCGGAGTGTAGGACGCTCTCAGGCAAGGTGGACTGATGATATACGCAAGATAGCTGGGAGATGCGAGAAGCCAAAATAGATCACAGCGGCGTTCAATTGGAGAGGCCTATGTCCAGCAGTGGACAAGTATGGGCTGATAATGATGATGATGATGAAATAAAATGCGAATAAATCTCCGGCACAGACCCAAGATAAAACGCACGTAAGTTTATATATAAACCATGCATATATTCATAGTTATAAGGGATCCCATAAATATTGTAATGTGATGGGTCCCTTAGGTAAAGAGTTGTTCACATTATTGAACACTAGGTAATATATTATATCACGATCGGCCGTCGGGTCAACGGCCGGACGGTAACGGTTTAGTTACAAACAGTAAATTGCTCGTTACTTTTTACCCTACCTACGCAATCGTACTCGACCCTCCTCTACGGGGGGATATAATTTATTAACACGAATGACTAGCCCAAAGTGCAATTTCTCTGAAACAACAAAAAAAAAACCTCCCTCTTTTACCGAGAAACGCAATAACCGTCTCGCAGTGTATAGCGGCTATATTCGCGGGTGAGAACGAACGTTCAAAGGTTCTCGTCATATGTATCTCTAGTAGGTATTTCTAAGATCATAAGGTCGTGAATATCGATGTTTGTTTAACATCTCAATGTGTCATCTTTGGATGGTGACATATGTATATTACTTGTAATAATATTAATAATACATGAATCTAATCTGTACTATTACGTAGTTGGGAAAGTACAGTCGGCATAAAAAGGTTTTTTGTTGGAGAAAATTCAACTGTTTTGTTTAGGGCTCGACTACATTTGACTTATAATATGTCGCGTATCAAAGATAACACTTAATCAGGCTAATTTGTAGCATACAGAGAAGAGTTTTTTTTTAGCTTTGAAGTATGGCGGTTCTAGTATGATTATTTTTATCAGTAGCCTTACCTTACACAAATCACTGATGGTGCTTCGTTATAAATGATTCTAATCTTTCAACTACGATACGTTAATCACTATCATTATATAGCGCATTTTTTAAATACGTATAAGGCTAAGAGCTGATAAAATTATAGTAAAAACAATTACGTCTGGTTTTTCCCGGGTACTTTAACATAAAATGGCAATGTCATTGCGCGTTTTATAAACTTTATGACTCGTAAACTGTTTATGCCAACCGTACTTTCTAACTATTGCAGATGGTCAAATCAAAGTGTGCATAACTTACCATGGGTTCCTAGTAGCTTATAAAATCTGTATTCTAGGTGGAGTTGGGGAGCCTTCGACTTCATCGGCTCCATCTTAATGGCTACATGTTCATTGTTGTAGAGGTTCTTGCCTGGAAGAGAAGAGAATATACATTAGATTTTTTAATAAATAAACAACCATTTGACCACTATCCTGTCTGATGTTAAGCAGCGACGTGGTCTACACTGGAGCACACTAGTTCATTAGGTACCTATTTAATATAATCATATTTCATAATTAAAAACCCGCATATGCCGCAAGGTATGTGAACCCTATAACGGCGATGGGCTCTCTTCCTATTACGTTGGGTTAAATACGCTTGGTAAACCGTGGGCATTTGTTTAGTAGGCCTAAGCACCTCCTACCTACCCCGCTTTTGGATTAAAAGGCGTGAAGTGTGTGTGTTTTCATAATTAAAATAGTACCTACCAGGTTAAAGTTCTGTAGCTCTTAGAATACATTTGATAATACTGTGATTTTGTACTTCTATATCATCCATTTAGTAAGTGACCAGACAAGTATCTATAGATATACAAAATTATCCCCCCTATCCTGAAACCCCCCTCAAGCTCAGGTAACGTTTGTCCTGCTCGAATCATGTTTGTGTGAAAGATACAAACTACATATGCTCAAGGGACACTTGAGTACTAATTATTGTTTCAGAATACGGACCTTAGAGCTAATAAACTGTGAAATGATTAAATTATGCATTACACTTTATGCATAAAATTATCATAAACACCCAAATATAGTAGGTAAAAACATCAATTAATTCGTACTAAACACTATTAGACAAAGCTGTCCTTGTTTCACCGTGGAGTTATTTAAATCAAGCTTGTTGTATGTTTATTTTTTAATAGCTTCATCAGATCTGTGTGAATGAATAACAACTGGATCTTTACACAGACTTAATAGTAAAAGATAAAAATAATTTTAGGTTTAATGTGTAAGGAAGAGCGAAATTCATCATTTAGTTTTTATTATAAACCAAGTAAAATATTGAGACTTGTGGTGTTCTCACGGCCATTGTCGTAACTGAAGCAAATTTAAGTGGGACCAAACCGCACGGGAATAACATCTTTCAAACGAAAAAAGAATCATCAAAATCGGTTGACCCAGTCGAATGTTTTGAGGTAACAAACTATAAAAAAAATGTTTCATCAACATCCTCTTTTTGAAGACGGTTAAAAAAGGAACCTCAATGTCAATCATATAAGTTTTAACCTTCGGATCGTAGACTTGTTTCTTGGCTGACTGTACATTGACACTTGGTCCACGTCAAGAGACGCTACGTCAGTTCTGAAAGAGGCTTTATCATGGGGAGAGGAAGTGACAAGAAAGTGCCCATAACATAAAATCTGATATCGCGTTCCATGTTTACAGGATGATTTGAAAATAAACTTTTAAGCCGAAATCTAGTAGACTAGTGTTTATGTAGACCATACTGAGCAGGTGTAATTTTGCCGAAACAAAATAAAATTACCTCCTCCTATACCTATGAACAATTATTTTTTTAATCACTATGAACAAGCGTTTGGCCACCATCCTGCCTGATGTTAAGCAGCGATGTGGTCTACGATGGAGCACACTTGTTCAGTAGGTAACGATCCCGAACAACTAATTGTGCTTTTTTTGTACGACTATGTCAATGTTTTTTTCGTTTCAGAACTTCGACAGCTGCTGAAATGCACTCACTGCTGGGTCTACATAAACACTCTAAAATTTTCCAAAACACCCCGTATACATTCGAGCGTCAGTCAACCGAAAGTAGGTGGAGCGTGTTTATTCGCACACGTTATCTCCTTGTACAGGTCGTGTGTGTACAGTAACTAGGCGACATATAAATATTATCTTTATCAGTGAAACGTCAGGTGTATTGATAGCAAGGATAAGGCGTGACGTAGACGGTATACTTTGCGCCGTTAGACGCTTGTTTTTCTATAGTTTTTTATCTACGTTTTTTTTGGTCGTAATGTTTTATTTTTACTTCGTACAAGCGAGCGTGTGACTACCATCCTGTCTGGTGTTAGGTCGCTACCTACCCTCCATCCGCTATGTATTACATCGCTATGTGGTCTACGATATAGCACCTATTCTCTAGGCATCTATTCACTAGACGTCCAGACTATACTTAGCAGGAAACGCAGACTACGTAAAGCAACTTCCATATTCTGATGATTCGAACTACAAAGGTAGACAGACACAAAGCGTTTGGCGAGCATATTCCGATTATCCACCCTGGAAAATCTACCCCACGGTAGATATTCGGAAAGAGCTCGTTCGATTATCCACCCCGCCATACAATTGACAATTTAATTTATTTGACGAGGTGGATTCTAGGACGCGTGTTTTCCCACAATCCACCCTGAGGTGGATTTTCTAGGGCAGATATTCTAATTTCTTCTTTAGATTATTATAATTAGCCGTTTGGTGCTGGCAAATGGAATCTTCATCTGATAGATGACATCTATACAACGGTATGAAAGTTGCAGTTTTAATCAAACATTTTTTTTGTGAATTTCGCAACTTTAGTCTCAGTTGTAATAAAGGTAGAGTAACTTTTAATGTCTAGTCATATTCTATTTTCCAGGCCAACAACACATCACCAAAATAATTAGGTACCAGTGGCGTGCACACCATATAAGCATAAAGACTCTGCCTACCTTAGTATTTTGGCTACCCATCCTAATAATAGTTATTGCTAGATCTTTTTTGTAGTACTCATGACATAGGCTAACCGTAGGTCATGTGTTTTGTGAGTGAGTAGATAGGTAGGTACCTATATTTCGTAAAGACAAGTTACCTATACATAGGTGTCAATCCTTGGGGATTACTGCCTACCTTGTCATAAAAGCCAGTGCACGCCACTGTTAGGTACAACATATTCAACTAAGCCTAAAGAAAGGCTTTAACTGATCTAGGAATCATATCGTCTAAAGATTTTTTTTATTATAGACGTCAATTCAAGCAATACTTAATTTATTGACAGTATTCTATTTATACGGCATATGAGACAGAAAACATTGTGTTCTATCATTTAAGTCAACATCTATAAATAACATTGACGATGTTAAGTTGGAAACCAATTACTAATCAGATAGATAAGATAATTATTAGAATAGATAAGTCATTCCATACAAAATATCTTGTAAAAAATTTAAACACGGCCTCCATGTTGGACAGCCTACTTTGATTTTAGTTGGATAGTTTTCTTTTAAAAAAAAAAGTACAAGAAGGAGCGATTTTGAAGACGAACAAATCTTAGACAAACATCGCAGTAGCATCTTTTTCTTTTTGCAACAGCTTTGATACATGGTTTTTTTTTCTAAGAAAACTAGCAGCATTATTACCATCGCATTCATAAAAAAATGTAAGAGTAGAAGACTAGAAGAGTAGTTGACGTATTTCAGCTTAGACCAGTTCGTCCATATTTGGCGTAAATTTCACCAGTTTTTGAGAACTTCACTAGTGAGCGCTGTTCTAACCATAAATATCACGATTAATAAATACAAGCTTACAGAGAGAAAACACAGACCAATCACAAGCATCATGCCAAAGACAGAGAGGCTTATGTCCAGCAGTGGACAAGTAGGAGCTGATGATGATGATGATGTACTGTTAGAGACCCCAGGGGTACCAAGCCACCTTGGACGTAGTGGCTAAGGCTGTTCCGGAGGCCCCGGCAATAACGCGGGAGTGGTCACCGTGGGGTTTTAGTGGGTGCGAGTCCCACATATCCATAACGGATTTCCTTACGATAAAAAAGGGGTACAAAGCCAGGGGTACGAGTGAAACACCGATGAACCGTGAATGTAAAGTACGTAATAGGGAAGTAATAAACAGTGAAAATTATGTATGTGGCAGTTATTATATCATACTTTAACCGTATATGTAAACGTGTAAAAAGCGAATGAATAGTAAATTTTTAACGGCCATGAAGGATCCTGTCCAGCCTAACTTATACATATAATTACAGAGTATTAAGGAAATACCTTAAAAAGCAGATTGCCACTGCTCTACAAGCCCTAAGCACGATCATGAAAATTGACAATACAGAAATATATCTACAGATTAATTGGGAAATCCTCGGGCGATATTAGCGGCATCGAGAATAAACCAGAACCCGTACCGTAAAGTATTAAAGCAACAACCAAAAGTTTCCAGGATATATTCGTATCACTCTGCATATCTATATTATATAAAACTCACTCCGTTTGGTGAACCGTGGGCACTTGCTTAGCAAGTGACTCTGCCTACCCCGATTTGGGACTAAAAGGCGTGAAGTGTATTATTTATATATCAAACTCCTGACTGATGCATTCATCACCGACACATCAATGCCAGACCCATAAACTTAGCCATAGAAAACTAAGGGCCTTACTAATAATGGCGGAATTGCTATTTCGAAGATATACAAAGCTCAACTTAACTCGTCAGTTGTATGTCAAATACGGAATAACCAGTTCAAGTAGACCTGTAATAACCGTTGTATAAAGAACAATGCGTTTATTGGTAAAGGGGTTAATGTTTACGGGAGATAAGTAAGGATCCTTCAAAATTCAAGGTGTAAAAAGCAGGGTAGAAGTTAATATGAGAAAAACGTAAATTTTGGAGTTATGGCTCTGAAACTTGGTGGTAGTATTTTGGAATAGAAATTAATAGTAAAACTGTGCGAATGAAAACGTGGGACGTCCACTAGTGCAATAATAAGCATCATGTTTTAACCTCTGTGTTGTCGTTAAGAGACAGAAAATGTATTGATATTAAACAATGTTCACTTTTTTTTTCTGAATAAGGGTTGGTTTTTATTTGAGTTATTGCACAGTAGACTAGCTAGGGGTCACGTGTAAAATAATAATAGTGCTATAAAGCTTCCACATTCTGTAACAGCTGTTGTATGTTAGGTAATGTTACGAGTTGTTTATTTTCAACCCTTTCGCGGTCAGTATTGACACAATAAAATAAGTGTTATTTGCAACAACTGCTATAACCATTCACTGTTTGAGAAAGTGTTGATTACTGTCAATATGTTTACGGGCAGATAGATCGGCGCGAATAATCCACTATAATCTCGAGATTCCTTTTTTTTTTTCTTTTATATAGGTATACGTAGATGGAGCCTTTAACATGAGCCAAAATTGTAATGTAGAGATTATTTCAACCATTTTACGTTAGTCTGATGTGCTTGGTATACTTCAAAATTTGCTGAATCGGATTAAACCGTGTTTAAAATTAATACCTACAATAAATTTAACTAACATTTCGATGTTATCGTGATGACAACTAAATGTTAGTGAAGTGCGTTTTTAAAAGAACGGAACATCCATTGCCTGTATGATAAATGTTAGGGAAGACCCCTTTTTAATCGATTTTGAACGTCTAACGGGATATTAATAGTGATGAACTGAAAATGTCTTTTCTCCAAGTGTTTGCATCTGTTGCAGGCCCCATCCTGTATATAGTTTCTGTGCGTACAGTTCACCGTCATTCCATTTAGTACAGTCGGCCAAAAAATGATGTAACTATTTCGCTGGCACTTCCTGTGTAATCAACCATTATGATAATGCTTTGTATTGTGTCAACAAAAAATAAACTAAAATTAATCTGACTAATGTACCTAATGACATCAATGTGAATTGCAATTGAAGGTCTCTAATAATAATACTACACCCTATTTATACTTATTAAAAAAATTGAGCATAGACAAAATTGAAATTTTACATGAGAAAGTAACTAAATAACTAAATATTTTGGCACCAGAGGTTATTTTTTGCAAAAAAAAATACAATGCAGTAGAAATTATTCACGTTATAACACAATTTAAAAAAAACGCTTAGGATAAGTCGGATGTTATGGCTCGAATATTAGACGATAAAAGAGAAAAGAATAAAAAGCAAAAAAAAATTACATGACCGTGGAGTTAAAAATCATACTTGAGGAGATCGAAATGTATTGCCATTTTATGTTGACCTTTACTATATTGCGAAATACATGCCTCTGTAGTTCAAGCTCACGACTCTACCTAGTTCAGATCTGAGATTGGCCGACAGCTTTTTGGAGCGTGCTGCAAGGCATTGACTTCTTTAATTATCGACGAAAAGATAAGTCACGGAAACCTGCCCGGTATTCACTGATCGACAAGGTCACTTGAATATTTTTACTCGCGCGAAGTGGAGGGAAAGGGATGCTACCATAGTCTGACCGTAAGGTTTATACCTGGCTCCACTATTATAAAGTCTATTTTTTACTTCGACAGACAAATTTGACTGGGACCAAATTTAAATGGCAGCAAACGAAAAGCAACATTTTCAAATAAAAATAGAAACATCCAAATCGGGTTCACCCAGCCAAAAGTTTTGAGGATAAAAATGAAAAATACTGACGAATGGGGAATTATAGAGCGGTAGTTCCAAATTGTACCACTGGATTAGAATAGCCAAAGAGCGTTTTTTTTTTTTCTTAATTTTAAAGATCATGGCTCTACTGCGCCACGGCTTTCGACCATCACTACTAGCATTAAATTAAAAGTTCTCCTTCTGTTCTATGAAAACAAGTTTAATACACATATATATTTTTTAATAAAACCTTTGTTATCAGTATCACTTTGCGAAAATAATTAAGTTAAAACATATTTTAATGAAAATTGGCAAGACAGAAGTTTATCTAGAGATTCATTGTGAAATCCTCGAGCGATATTAGCGACATCTCATAACAACAAAAGAAACTATTTAAGCTGTCCGCGGGCTGTCAAATAAATCCCCATTGAGAACCACTTCCTATTTGTAAGTCGTTTAAAAATAGAAAGTGCATGCCGCTAAATTAATCTGACTAATGTACCTAATATTACCAGTGGCATGCACTGGCTTTTACGACAAGGTAGGCAGTAATCCCAAGTTTTGACACCTATGTATAGGTAACTTGTCTTTGCGAAATATAGGTACCTACATATCTACTCACCCACAATACACAGGACCTTTGTAAGCATATAGCAACAACTCTATTAATAGGTCGGGTAGCCAAAATACTAAAGTAGGCCAAAATACTAAGATAGTGTCTTTTTGCCTATATGGTGTGCACACCACTGCTAATTACATTAATATGAATTGCCACTGAAGGTCTCTAATAATTCCACACCCACACTTATAAACTTTTTTTACAAAAAGATCGAGCCATGACCGCGGACTTAACGTAAGCGAAAAAATTGAAATATTACATGAGGAAGTTTTTATTAAATATTTTGACACCACAGAGGTAAAATTTTACAGAAAAGTGTATGTTGTGTAAAAAAATGGTTGTCCGTAAATTCGGTTTACAGACAGTAGCTTGGCGTGACAATGTCAAACAATGCCTATACCTATAGTAGTAGTACAGTTGCTTGCGGAACGGGACAATGACGTCATCTATTTCGTGCATGCAGCACGTAGTATCGAGTTATTAAACGTTGTCACGTTACAAAAAAAAATTGCTATTATTGTACTACAATAGTTTGTTGTACACACGCGCTAACCAATAAGTCCAGTTACAACAACAAAATTCGCAAGCGCCACACAAACATCCCATTCAATTACACAGTATCAATACAATACTTGTTTCGAATCGAAGTAACCTATTGAGTCACTCGAAAACAACTTTCGCACGCTCCTTCCGGAACCGGATACTGAGGCTATGACGTCCTACGTTATCTAGGATTACTTTTAAAACAACCACGTGTGCAAGAACACAGTTGCTAACAATTTAGTGTTACGAAAATTCATAAAATTATTCCCTTATCGATTTTGGAGACAAATGACATAAGATCCTCTTTCCTACTTTTCCTATTCTCCGAGATTAACAAACTGTCAGACAGGATGGTGGTCAAACGCTTGTTCATTGGGTTTAAAAAGAAACACATTGGATCCATTTGGTTCAATATTGTGAATTATAGATTACCTCTTTACTACGACTTTTCTTATGATTCCACATTCATATCACACATTAAAATGAATGTGGCCTAATTAACTTCCAATATATGTACCTATCTCAACACAAACCCTTATCTTCTTATCTGCAATTAAAATAGTTATCTGTTAAAATCTGAGTCAAACATAATTTTATGTAAGTCGATTGATAAATTTTATTATAGGACTCGTTTAAAACAAAAGCCGCCTATTCGCCCGCATTGACTTTGACTTGCAACATTCACGTTTGTTTGCTCTAGGTCCTAGTAGTTAAGTAAATTTTGTTCGGTGTTAAACCAAAGTCAACCTTAATTTGTACAGAAGAAGGACCATTTAATTTTGAAAATATTAAGTCACATACCAATTTCAGCTGCAGCAATTGAGCTGTTCACCAGTCAGGGGTGCATCCAGTCCTCAAGCATTTGTTAAATTAGTATTACCTACCTAAATAATACTTTATGTTAAGTTCTTAGTTCGTTCTAGATGTAAGCCTTGACGACTTGAAAAGATGCGAGTTTCTTCCCGGTTCTTCTTGGCAGTCAAAGAAATTAATTCGAACCGGGCAAGATCATAAATGACTTTCATCAAGCTTTGTGTTATACTACTGTATGTCTGTATGTAATAGAAGAAAAATAAAAGCATTTCGTTTCAGTTGCGACTTTAACACTACCAAATAGGGTATATTTTCAATTAACCACGTGACAATGTAACTCTGTATTAATACTGGGACTAGACAGTTTGTTTTATAAAGGTTTGTCATAAAGTCAGCTATACTGAGTCTAAAATGACCCCGGGCAACGGTCTTGGCTCGTCAATATGAACAACTTTTAATATGGCGACAATACGGGGAAAAGAAAAGCATTTTTTCTTGAGACAATAATTGTTTTCATTAAAATTTTCAAGAAAAACTAAAATTCACGTTATTTCCATCAACGATATCAGATTTTCACACAAACTATAAAAACTGAGTAATATAGCCTCCAAACAAGTATTTTGTACAATCTTTATGTGGCCGAACCTTACCACTAGAATACATTTCAGATCTTGTCAGAGAATTTCAATAAAATCTTTGAACTTCAAAAGATTGTTAGTCCTGTGAGGACTTCGGGCTCCTTACCAATCACGGTGGGTCCCCCATATCTAACCGACATGCCTTCGGGCACTTCCGGGACTCGACCAATTTGCAGCGGAAGCAAGGAGTTTCGTCGTTAAGAGTACGACTCTACCCTCTATGCTGTCCCCACGTCGGCGGGGTGTCCATGAGGATTTCCCCACATAAAAAAAGGGTTTCACCATAGTGTAATGTGTACAGTTATAAATGGTAGCTACCTCGGTCTTAACCCTTAATAGCATGACAGGGGTGACTCATTCGTACGTATGTAATTAAAAATATATCCCGAGTATATTTCATTCTGACAGAACTGTTACAAACTCTGCATTCATTCATTTTATGTTCATCCTTTACGTTCCGTCGTCGTGTGTCATGACTCTTTCTTGGTAGATTAAAAATAAAGACTAAACATGTAATCGGGCGTGTTCTTAATTCAAAGAAACATAACAAGAACCAATGTAACTAAATTAATATGTTAATTTTACATGAAAATGCATGCGGAACCAATAATTTAACCAGTTCACGAAGTGGGACAGGGCGTTACAAAATAATTTATTTCTGTAGCCATAGATGAAGACGGAGGCACTTAAAATAGCATCTTGTCGAATGATAAACAAACAGAGGAATATCCCAGAATATAATAGAGCCATAATTTTACGCTACAATCGACATAACTGCGTAAGTTTCCATTTTTAAACGAAGCAGATGCTTTCTTAAATCTGTATGACTAACATTGTCAAGAGCATTCAGCAGTCATATTAACTGACATTTTTATGAACTAAAGCTGAAAATGAAATATGGCACATATTTTTTTTACTTTTTGGAAAATCACAATGAATCCTTTTGAACAACTTTTTGGAATCCACATTGTTAATAATTGCCTAAATAATGCTGCGTGTAAGAGGATTCCGTGCAATGGTCTTGGAGACTGTTGGACTCTACAATATAAATAAACCACTTTTGCTATGGCGACAAATTATTTCATCTACATATAAAATTTCATTTGCCGTGGCAGAAAATTGTCTATTTTGTATGGAGACAAAAAAATCTCGTTTTCCCGCATTGTCGCCATAGTCAAAGTTGGTCACATTGACGAACCCAACAACGTTTCTAAAAGACCATTGCTCGGGGTCCTTTTACACTCAGTATAGTACGTACCATTTTGGCATTAAAATACATCCATGTTATTTTTAAAGTTTAAAGAAATTCAGAATGAACTCAGGGCTACGCTTCATTTAAATGACAAGTAGAACTGCATACTTACTTATAGTTTTTTTGTTCAGAGACAAGCCCTACCTACCTCTTGGCTTGCGGGCCATTATCTGGAAACGTGCGCGTCTATTGCTGCACTTTATTTGTTAAAATAAAACATAATTACTAGTAGGTAATACAATTAGTTTTTCCTATATTGCCTTTATCATAATTGGTCGTTTTGAAAGATTGCCCATTAGTTAACAAGATCTTGATATTTACTTACTAGCGTTTGTTGATCATCAACAATGATGCATTACACCGGACGTACAAAATTATCTAAATGAATAAATGATTAAGTAGGTCATTAGGTAGCTACAACCAAATTTTAAGTTTAATGGAACTTAGTTAAATTATTTAGTAATTTATTATCACGCCCCAGGATCTCAATACTACGATATTTATATACGATATCGAGAAAAGTGAAAATATGTGATACGTGAGTCAGTATGTGTATGTTTGTTAGCCTTAGCGCATACTACTACTGAACGAATGTTGACGAAACTTGAACAGGGATTATAAGTCAGACTATATTTGAAGGGTACAGGCAAAGAACAAGGAATGTCACTTTTTTTTGTTTTAAAAAAATGTCTATTGTACATTTATTCCGAATCATTAGTTTTTTATCAAGAGCAGCTCTTCTTGATGTTATACTAATAGAACTACCGAAAAGTCTGCACCAGCCTCCCTAGAAAAGCGCTCCAAGAAAGACAGGACAAGACATATCAAGCACTGCGATTTGTTGAAACAAGCTAAGTCGCACGATGTGTGACATAGCAACCAATCACAGCGCGTATTTGTTCTATGTCGTATCTTTCTTGACGCGCGTGCTAGAACTGCAGCAACGGCCAGCAAAATCTACTGTATAGTTCAATAGCTTCAAGTATATATTATTTGAGAGCCTGAAATGTTGTACAATGTACATCTCTTGGGAATTACTAAATGAGGGAGATAGAACTATCACACCGGCTGGCAAGTATAAATCAAATGAACTGTAGTTAGAAGACTTGAGACCCAGAACTGATAGCGGATACGTTGATGACACTAGCCCAACTATATTATAAATGCTAACGAACTATGTACTTATTTCAGACCGTAATCACCACGAAGATTGACAGTGTAAACATGACGAAGAAAAGGTCACAGAGAGCAAACCTAATCTAATTACCACGTGCGCCCGTGACCGTCACGTTACCTTCTCTTAATTTGAATTCATAAAAGGAGGAGGTGCTATAAACATTGAAATGAACTACGTGGAAGTTCAGCTTCAGGATCTGAATCATTTTTGAACACTCATTATACTATACGTTTTTATTCCCTTTGCCATCGTCCAGCTTTCGCCGCTTTCATTTATTGATTTGGCATGTGTGACTATTTCCTGGGCAACAGAAAATAGTCAAAAGATAAAAAAAGAACTATTCTTGCGACACTGTTCCTTATTTTACTATATTTCAATTCTCAATATAAGAATGAAAAGATGTCTTCTTTTAAAATTTTTGGGATATTTCGATCTGCTACCACGAAACACTTCATTTGGAATTTTCCGTCAATTCTACTCCTGAGTGAATTTTTCAGATTCGTTAACGAAAATAACTGGATTTATTGAGATGGATTTTAAAATTCACACGTTACTTTATTACTCATCTATTATCCCAGCCAGTGTCATTCGGTGGACAGCAGTATCTAGTGGTGTGATGAAGCCTTATCAGAGATATATGCCCTAAATACCCGTAGTCGCAGCTTATCGGTCGTTGAGGTTACCAGTAAAGCAAGACTGATCGATTTTATTCAATATCACGACTTGTCTCAGTGTCGAAACACGAACATACATAAAAACATGTATGTTCTTCCAGACAGGTAGAATGAAACAAAGGACCTTCACTTCAGGAACCGTGATTTCTTAAATTTTTCCTTTATTTTATTACTAACAAGCTGACCCGGCCGTTGTTTTACCAATATACGTTAATAACAGTGTTTCTCTACTATTATATGCATGTATTATACATATAAACCTTCATCAAAAATCACTCTATCCATTAGAGAAAACCGCATCAACATCCGTTACCTAGTTTTAAAGAAGAAGACAAACAAACAGACAAACAGCGGAAAGCGACTTTGTTTTATACTATGTATTGACTAGCTGACCGCTGGCGAACTTCGTACCGCCTAACAGTTAAGGAATGTCGTGTTACCTTTTAGCTGAACTAATTTAGGCTTTGATGAACGTTGAATGATACAAATAACTAAAAAATAATTTACACAAAAAAAATGTTAATAAACGCACACATGAATAGTTGTTACAGCATTTGACAGGATTGGACAACAAATATTTGACATGTAATAAACATATCAGCATTTATTGAAATGATTAAGTATTCATTACACATATCTAGTTTCATTGTTTTTAAAATGTATTCTGCTATTCGGGGCGGAGACAAATTCAACGAATCAATAACCATGAACATTGGTTCAGCAGATCTCGAGTTATAAGTGTTGTAACAAACCTATCTTTGTTATATATATAAGATATCAATAGGCAAGTGTTTTGAATTCTCCTGGGTGTTAAGCAGCGACATGGGCTTGGATATGCGCTTGGCCTATTAGATACACGGGTGATTTGAAGACGGGAACTACATTGCGCAGAAAACTCAGGCATCGTACAGTACTGGGATCTACTAGATAAAATCTCTTAGTCATATGCACAACGACATCGTTAACTAATGAACTAGTACAGTGGCAAAGGGTCAGCATCATCATCAGCCACATAACGTCCACTGCTGGACGAGGGCCTCCCCCAATGAGATCCGTCATTTGGGGTGAAATGCCAGTAATCGCCACGCTTGGCAGGCGGTTTGGCGATCGCAGTGGTGTTGTGGTTTAACTCACAGAGAGCGCTGCTGCCCGTTCTCTGGAGAGCTCCTTCGGTCGCCTCTTACGACCCCCATGACGGGAAACAAAGGGTCGTATCGTGTAAAAACATAAAAAAGTAACTAAAACCGACCACAGCTATGCAGCACGTACGTTTGCTCTGAGAGCAAGAGGTCGCAAGTTCAATAGTTTTATACTACGATCACAAACTCTTATTGTTTCAATGATAACAATACATGAGAATGTACACACATCAAAAGTATCTAGGGATCAAGTACATTTTAGAAGATTGCAATCAAGAATATATTTTACAAAACTGAATTCATAATTTATTCAAAATGTGGTGATAAGTCATTGATACAGGCATAGGGAATTAGGTAGGAGACCAATCCAGAAGATTAGATTTGATTTAAATAATTTAGATTTTTTTTACAGCTAAAACTGTTCTTGATCCCTAGACACTTTTGATGTGTATAAATAACAAACATTATAGCGTATGCCCAATTCTTACTCAAGTTCAAAATTGTTTTGGTTTAGGTAGGTAATTCAATTACATATTCCGGGTACACAAATTAGGCACACAATGGATAGGCGCAGGTAAACGTTTCCGAAACTATTCAGTTCTCACCACTAATCAGCGGTCACTCGTATCTGTTTACCCTATTATTACTCAGTGGGATGTCCTATCGTACTACCTACCTACCTATTATTATCTACTTATTGTTATATATCATTTTGAGGTAAAAGTTTCTATTCAACCTACTTGGTTTTATGTTTATGTGAGGCCAGAGACTTATTCAAGCATTAAGCTGTAGTACAATATTTTAACGACATAATTATTATTGTAATAAACACTACTAATAACTTTATAACCTTTCTGGTTTGGGACGTAAAACCGACTGAATATTTCATCGTATTTGCGTACGCAGAAAGAAAGCAGGGGTCAAGTCTGCTACAGTCTCGTAGGTGCATCGCTCTGGCATTGTATCGGCGAACGATGTGCATCGCTGTTATACTACGGAAGACAGTGAAATTAAAGTAACGAAATGCAGCAATGCACATCGTTTGCCGCTATTATGGCAGAGCGATGAAACTACCAGAGACTTAGGGCCCTGGAAACATCGCCGATCAGTAAATTCATAGAAGTTCAATCAGCGCCAACCGAATTTTTCTACAAGTTATTTCTGTTTACACCTTTACAAATTAGCAGATTCAAATCAAACTCTTTGTTGTTACATTGCATTACGTCTTCGTCAAATGCTACAAACAAAGAGCGACTATTCAATTGATACTCGTAATTATATTGTGTAACCAGTTACGGAACTGATAATCAAGATTTCTTTGCAATATAAATAAACACATTACACGCCTTTTAATACCAAAGTGGGTTAGGCAGATCCGATTTGAATTAAAGCCGATGATGATGTCGACATTAGGTGGTAAGCTGTTGCTCGTTAAGAATAGTACCAATTTCGTTGCGTTGCATACAACAAAAACAAAAAAAAAAAGACAACAATACATATCGTACAAGGTGAAAAAAAAAACTATTGGCAATCACTTGAACGATGAGTACGTCAGATAAAATGGTGAACATTCTTTATCTGACAAAATAAGACAGACTTTATTAATTGTTTGTTATGCCGTAGAAATGCGGCCATCGAGGAGCATGAAAGCCGTGACATTGAGTGACAGAATAAGGAATAGTGTGAAAAGAGAATGTTGTGGTTTGAAGGATGATTTGATGGCCAAGATTAAAAAGGGAATGCTTTGGTGGTTTGGGCGAGAGGATGGGTGCAAGTCGATTAACGAAGAAGATTCATGTCACTGATGTAAGGAGCCGAGTGAGTGGAGGTCGCCCCAGAGGGACATACTTAGACCAAATATAGGTGTAGATTTGTACCACTATGTGTAGTATGATATTATTTAAACAAGCTATTAGGAAACAGACGTGTTCTAAGTCTACTCGGTTATACGATATGCCTCAAAGGGGTTATTGACCGACGGACTAACCCCTCTTCACCGACCCCTAATTGTCAAGATAGAAGTGATCAGATCTCCGAAATGTTTGTCAAATCCGCCAGGAATAAAGGACGTCAATTTATGAAGAGCTGTTTCGCGATAAAAGATACTGATTCTTTTCAATATAAACCACATATCAAATTACTACGAATATCACAACTTGTATGCTAAACTAGGAACGAGCAAAAGCAAATATGATTTCTTTGTGTAACTATTAAATTCCCATACTTTATTTACTGAGAAGACATTTCAATATGCTCCGCGAAAAACATCGATATATATTAAATATTGTTTATCTCTGTCGCAGTAAGGATTTTCGCAATATCGTTGCTGTGTAAAAAAAAAAACAGATATCCGGAGTACCGAGAAGTGAGCATCTCATTCAAGTATGAATTCACCGCACATTTCACAGCAATGACCGGTACGGAACGGTAAATAGGCAAGATGTTCATTGTGTACAATGACTGTGTAGCTAAGTTGGGTTGCACCATTTACTATTGGCTGGGGTTCCAACACGTACTAATTTATATTTTACATACCGCACAGTTAGAATAAAAGTGACACAAAACGAAAAGTGTCATATTATGAAATTGAACCTTAACATAAAGGATACAAAACTTAAATTACAAAATCGGCGTGTTTTGTATCGGGTCCTTTTTGTTCTAACTGCGATATATGTTCCAAAACGGAATTTCAACTATTATTGTCTTCAAGGGTTTTGGAGGCAAAAACATCTCAGAACACTTGTAGCCTGACAATTGAGGCTTAAATTGATAAATTGTAAGGGTGTTGGTGTTGCTCCGAATCCATTTACAAGTATTATTTTTTTATGTTGTGTGACAAGGATAGCGCTAGATAAGTGGCATATTGCATATTGTAGGTATTTATAGGTGACTAGCAAACACGGCGAACTCCGTTTAGCCACTAGATGGCTTCGTTTCGTTTTCCCGCTTTTCTGTTGAAATTTTCCTTACAATTTTCTTTGCTATAAACCTTACGGAGCCTGAGACCTTTCCAACGAATGCAAAACCGTGGAAATCGGTTCGTGCGTTCTGAAGTTATAGCGTCAG
>SJJU01015527.1:0-18055 GCA_012932125.1 Conopomorpha cramerella
GTGTAGCGTCATGGTGTCTCGCCTTGTAGTACAAATTAATAACACTTAAATACTCCAGCGCATTTTAACCCGAAACCGGCATATACGGAGACATTTGGTCCACAAGGTAGGCCAATGCCCACGGTTTACCATTCGAATTTAACCCAACGTGATGGGGGGGGGCTTATCGTCGATGTAAGGTTCACACACCTTATGGTATGCTGATTTCTTCAATCACCGTTAATTCTAAACAATCTTTTGTGTTTGTTCCGGTTTAGAAACACGGTAACCCGCGCCAGTTCCTAAACACAGAAAGTCGGATTTTTTCGACTATTATACTTTATTAAACCCAGGTTATTTTATAAGCTATAAATTTGATAAAGGCGGCTTTTCGACTGTTACCTTTATAAACAGGTAATCAAACGAACCTCTCTCTTTGTCCTAGAACAGTGTAGACACTAAAGAAAATATGAATAGAACCAGTGTGACCGTCACCTTCTTCCGAAATAATCTAAAGTAAAACACGTTATCACGTATCACAGCCTTTATTATTCATTTCTAGTCTAAATAATCCTGTTAATCGTACGTCATTTATTTTTTGTATTTTTGAAAGCATGCAAAAATAAAATTGAATTCAATAAAAATAAAATACAATGTTCTTTGATTGATGTGATTTTTCTAAGATAGTATTAATTAATCTAATTTTAAACCACAAATATAAATCCACAACAAGTTTCGTCAAATTGGTTGCCATCAATAAAAAAGTTATTCAAATTAAATAAAAAAAATGAGTCCATAATTTCTTAACATTGTTTTTTAGTTCGAAATTAAATATCGTTCTTAAATAAGCTGCATAAATTATTAATTAAAAATTATTATTATGATATTCTTACATTAAAAACAACTAGATCTTCACTAGAGGAATGTACTGTTGTTGGTAGTTTCATGGAATGTTAAAAATGGCACTAATTGTTCCTATTACGTATCACAACGGTATTTGAACATTATAACTTATAATAAATACTTGCAGGCAGCTGTACTTTGACATCTGAGGTCTACTTCAAAAAACTTTATACTCAGCATCTCTGTCAATTCAATATCAGATAGAGTACACAATATTATTTATTATGTTTTATGAAATAGGCCTCTGGTTCTTGTATAACATTCACGTCCCTAGTCGTCATTCACCTTCGCTTTCGCGGGCACTAATTTGATAATAGAAATTTCCCAATTACTGTTACGACGGGTGTAATGTCTTCTCGAAAGGATTAATTTTGTTTCTGAAAAATTACATACAACAACCGTCAGATATCACTAAATTGATGTTGTACTTAACTGTCACAAATGAGTAGGTATTTGACTACAAAATAAACGTCTATGCAAACTAATTAATAGTTCAATACTCAAAGATACTATCTACTGAAATATAATGCTGTCTCTATAATTTACTTAGAAAAAACAGCGACACCATTACATTAACTTTAGGCCTTAACTATAAAATGCGTATGAGGATTTCGGCATTCATCTTCAATTTGTTCTACTTTACAGAGTGTTAATTTATGGAACACTGTTTCTTGAAGTCGTTCTTGGACCACATAGTGTCCTGCGTGAGGGTGAGGAAGGTGTCGAAGTCGCAGAAGGCTCGGCCTCCGCAACCTGAGATCGGGAGCACCACTTCGTCCCTCAGTATATCTGGCACGTAGACAGCCTGCAACAAATAAAAAAATATATAAAATGTTGTTTCAGTCTATACTTAATGCTGAACTTTTTCCCACTTTCGGTCTTTGTCCCTTTAAGACGAAGCAATCTATATGTTACACAATCTATAACTTTTATGAGAAGAGAGAGAAGTCCAGTATTGAGTATGATGCTCTTGTAGTTTCCTATGGAATGATAATATCGGACAGAATGTTAGGGAACTCCGTGAATCCGAGGATTCGGGGATATGGGCGAGATAAAGACTTTGCAGAAAAACTGAGAACCTAGAACTAAGAAAGGAGTGTTACCGCAAATCCATAAACGCCAGTCTTCTTATGCCTCCTAAACTCCAAGGAGAAGGTGGCGCCATATTTCGGTTGATGGGGCACGAACGCCCGCGCGCCCGCCATGATTGCTGCAACGTTGTTCTCATGGGCGGAATACAGCCTGAGTTTGGGCTGGTCTCTGTCGCCCTTGATTGCGTAGCTCGTGCTGTTGATTATCTCGGCCATTAACACACCTGTTGAATGAAACATTTGGTTATTAGAAATATTTTTTAATGTATTCATAATTTAACAGAAGGCAACGGTGGTCTAGATACATAGCGCGAAAGATTATCTGAGAGATATTAAATGTAATAATAATACATTTAATTATTTTATTTGTGATTGGTTGATAAAAGAATGAACCTACATTGTACCTCTCTCCCATCAGAATTACATTGGAGGCAAGCATTGAACCAATCCAATACCACCCAACCAATCACTACTAGTTCATAGGGTAGACGTGTCCTAGGTCATGTCTGGCTACATATGTCTGGCTAAACACTTTGATCTTATATGGATAAATTGAAGACGTATTATTAATCCGGTGCCGATCTGGGAGCCAAGTCTGCTTCACTTTCGTAGTTGCATCGCTCTGGTATCGTAGCGGAAAACGATGTGCATCGTTGTTTTACTACGGACGACTGGGAAATTAAAGTAACGAAATCAATAATGCAATTTGCCACTACGATTCTAAAAAGATGCAACTACCAGATTGAAGTATATTTAGGCCCCTTATCGCTAGAGAAAGAACTTAGATGGTCTTAGACTTACACTAATACAACTTTAGCAAATGCATGAGTTTTTGTTTTTACCATTAGCCAAGCGGATCAGGTCGTCGTTGTAGAATTCAATTTCGAATTCCAATTTTGTGACTTCCTTTATTTCGGGCATAACTTCTGTGGCCCACTCCGGTGTCTTAATGTTCACGTTTTCCTGGAGAAAGATAATAAAAGATGTGAACTTACACTATTTATAATAACTTTATTTAGTACTAATTACACTAGTGTTTCGTTGTACGATTTCTCTTTAACTAGTAGGCACGACAACAGTTTTTTTGCCAATGTACATTATTTATGGTGTTTCTCTGATATTATATGTAGGTGTTATACAATCTAAAATCACTGTATCTATTAAAGAAAACCGCGTCAAAGCCGTTGCGTATTTTTAAAGATCTGAACATCCCTATATGACAGACAGCGGGAGGTGCCTTTGTTGTACACTATGTATTAATACATCAGACATCTATCGTTATTGCTTGCCATTATTATTCAAAATGTGCATTAATTGAAAAATAGAAAAATCATTTTGTTTGAATGATTAACAAATAATAATTAAATAATATTATTAAAATAATTTGCTAGAATTTGGCAAACGTATAATACTACTACGGACGTTTATAAGGCGAAAGTCTTGTACCAGAAACCTGAGAAGTTGAGTAACGTAGTAATAGATTTGAATATCCACAAAAGTAAGCAAAGTAGCACAAACATACTTAAAGCATAATATACAAATAATTTATTACTAGCTGTCCCGGCAAACATTTGTTTTGCCATAATAAGTTGCCTTTGTGCCCCGTGTATTGGGAGAAATACAACAGGTAGATGTGTAAAATATAGATAGTAGCCGATTCTCAGACCTGCAGAATACGCATATAAAATTTAGTAAAAATCGGTAAAGCCGTTTCGGAGGAGTATGGCAACGAAAACTGTGACACGAGAATTTTATATATTAGATATCGTCTAATGGGTTTGTGGCACATAATATTTAGGTAAGTTTCTAATTGTCGAAACATTTTAGCACGTGACAAAACCAATGTGGTTGTTTCTGTTTTGATTATTATAATGACTGTCCACTGCTGGGCATGTGCCTTCTAGTTTTTATGTATCTACTAGTAGTTACATAATAAAGTGGACCTAATTATGTAAGTTGATATGTAGAACAATAAAGATTTCTTTCATAGTGATAAAAAAAGATTTATCTAATTTAAATTATCTAAAACTACTTGCATCGGTCGTGCAATGTGTACTTATCAAGATTATGTCTTTATTAGCGTACTTATGAAAAAATTATAAAAAATACTAACCAAAGTCTGGAATAGGTTATCCAGATAAAAAACGTCTTCGGGTTTAGTGATATTCATGCCAGTTTTCTTTGAAAGCAGTTGGTATAGCGATTCGTGCTTCCGGATCCTTTTCTGCACTTCTTCAAGTTGGTATGCCTTGTCTCTCAGGGACAAGTATCTGGGGCAATTGTACCAATATAATAGCTGTGAATAAAATGAGCCATTAACTAATGTGACCTTAAGTTGAAATACTGGACAGGAAGTTATGAAGTTCAAAATATGTTTCAATTATTTTCTAGCACGTGTAGTTTATTTATTAGACTAATAATTAAATAACCATTAAATTTCACTTAGTCAAATGTTATAATTATTTAAGTATATTAATATTTTAAATACCGATATTGTGACAGTCAATAAATATTGTTTCGTAACCCTTTCCGGTCAGTGTATTTGTTTCAATATTAGAGATCTTTATTATAATCCACTATTTAACACACATGAGTGAGTTCACTAAAGTGAAATAGATTTCTGGTGTTTTAATCAATTTAATTTTTTTAAGTAAATTTAAGATAATTTATAGTGATCGGTTCATTTTAATGGAAGTAAAAGCATCGGTTAACTAGCTAAACTTCACTACGTAGGCAAAAGTAGCATCAGCCACTCAGTTCCAGTATTTCGGTTACTTTTGTTCGATGCTCAATAAAAATAAACCTTTATGTATACAATAGAAGAACCATTTTCGCTCAGACTGTCTTAACAGATCATCATTGAATTGAGACTTTATAACAACACAAAATAAGGTACATTTTAAATTAAAACAGGAAAAAAGTGAAAAGATACCGACTTGATACTACTTAGGGCAATCTTAGGTAGTTCCCCCAAACTGTACAGCTATATAGTCAAGTTCAGCTTGTCACCAACTGTACATTATGGCGACCAGTCAAGCCTGTTTACTGATTTATTGTTCCTCTTTCATTACCTAGATTACGTGTTGCCAAAAAATCTAGTAAGTAAGTAATTCCTTTCTACTCGTGAAAGTTTGTTTTGCAATAAATATTTATTTTGCCAACCTGTTTGAAAATACGTCACATTTTAGCAAACATGTTAGCTAAATTACAAACAATTAATTATAAAATGTCTCCCAATTGTTATAATCACTAGACAAAAGAACGGATACGAAATACCTATAAATTCGTTTGAATCGCATATTGACCTATCCATCTCTTTCGTGTTTAATAAATACCTAATAATAATAAAAAAGACAACAACATTTTAGTGCCAGC
This sequence comes from Conopomorpha cramerella, assembly GCA_012932125.1. Lineage (NCBI taxonomy): Eukaryota > Metazoa > Arthropoda > Insecta > Lepidoptera > Gracillariidae > Conopomorpha > Conopomorpha cramerella. Next base: position 5,349 of record SJJU01015527.1, read on the forward strand.
AAGTTGGCTGACTGGTCAAAATGACACGAACGAAACGAGATTAAAAGAGGTACATTGAACTTGACCGAAGACTAGGTCGCCTTCTCAAAACACCCGAAAGATTGTTTACATCCTTATTAAACTTGATGGGGTCATGTAAATTAATATTTATAAACACAAACAAAAAGCACTGAGTTTAAATAGTCGGTGGTTGAATTGCACATTAATTTTAACAAATAGACATAAAAATCCGGTAGTCTTAATAATATTACACACGCAAAAGTTTGTATGGGTGGATATTATATCATACTCTTTCACGCAAAAACTATCGAACGGATTTTAAAATATTCAATAATACAGTTTATATTTATACCGAAATTCCCACGGGAAAGACACGAAAATACGTTTCCCTAATGTTTCGCTACCTGAATGCAGAAAAAAAAACATTTATGCAAGCTAACGGTACTTACGTCATCATCATTGAAGGGCAGAGTATCATAGGGTATAGGCTGCCAGGCGAGAGAGGGGTTCCACCGCTGGGCAGGCTTGGGCGGATATAGCGCGGCTAGGGCGGTAAGGACAGTCATCTTTGTGCGGGAGTAGTCCGTGGTGCGCGCGCGCATCTCGTCCGGTAGATATAGCTGGGACACCAGATCGCCGTAGCGCCGGCGTAGGTATTTTCCCACCAGGAAACCACGCTGTTTACCTTTCTGGTGTTTAAGGAAAACTGATTTTAATATGAGGACGACAGTAAAAAAATTTAAGGCATGACTGTCAAATTTCTGTAATAACTTTAATGTCCTAAATTGTAATTTTCTTTGTTTATTTTCCGTTTTAGTGTAGAGAAGTAATTGGATCGGGATTTGGTTAATGAAAACCCTTGTCCCGGATTATTATATAACATTAATTGCTAAAGTAACCTTAAATGTAAAATATTTAACGAACTAATAGACTAACGTTAAGTCTGTTTCAAAATAAAATTGACTATAACTACCCTCTCCCTTAAATAATACAGAACTGTTTAATTTAAATACAGTTAATATGTTTCGTTGTAAAAATGTTATACACTTATCAGGTATGCTTGATTCCTTACAAAAAATGCAATGAATTCTCCACAATTAATAATAATACAATGAATTTATTTAAGTAAAGTCTATAATTTGTATCTCACAGCATAATTATTAAAACTTACCGTGGTTAGAGCTTTCATTCCATATGGGAAGAACACATTGTGGCTGATTCCAGCTTCGGGATACAATTCAAGTTCCTCTTGATCCGGGGTCCGGTCTCCATGACGGAAAACCTGCAGACGGAGAATATAGCCGTCACACGCGTATATATATCGCGATAGTTTGTATTGTTTCACATCATATCGTCGTATTTGTATTGTAATCGTTAGACAGTTATATATAAAATAAATATAACACAACGTTTAATAATAACATAACGCATTCTACACAATTTGTCTGTTAGGATTGCAATAAATTAAAAATTCACGTCCATGAATTAAGAAGCGAAGTTTACCGAATTCAAACTGAATGACTCTGATGTATGCACAATAGCTGATGGTTAATCAACCAGAGATCCATTACAATGATGATCGGTTCGAGCAGGAAGCCACCGGGCGAGCGCACGTAGCCGGAGCGTGACCCGATCTTTGTACACCAATATAACAATACAGACCACAAAAGCGAGCAGGAGGTCGGTGTCGTTGAGAGAGTCGTGGTGGTGCGGTGCGTCCACATGGTTCCCGTGCTCCACCACTAGGCCCGCGGGTGCGTCCTGTCCTGCCACCGCAGCCGCCGCTACCACCACCACCATACACAAGGCGAACATTGCACGAGCGACCACCCGCCGCTGGCAGCTGACACGAACGCGACTTATTTCCGACTAAATCGCAACGAGCCACTGCTCCATTTATATACACATACATAGTACATATTATGTACAAGCGCTCGGGACGGCGCGAGAGCACGACGCTCGCCGCCGCCGCCGCGCGCTCTTTAACTAGCGCCCCGCTTATGTATTATAATATGTATATACACATTCACTGCTGCGAAATATAAAGTAAATAAATTGCATCATGGAGAAAGTGAAAGATCACAAAATTGTATATAAAAAAAATATTCGTTTAAAAAAATTCTACTTTGTTTTGATGAATATTATATTATTTACTTATATTTTCCTCTTCAGAGTAGGTAACCTAACAACAATAATAATTAAACTGAGAACGCAAAATTAAAGGAACTAAAACCAGTTGTACAACGGACTAAATAAAAAAGTATATTTAAGTTGGTATTAAACAACTGCCAAGGTCAAAATTTATCAATTACCTACTTATCTAATTTAGTGAAAGACTTATAATACGAGCCTACTTACTTAACGTAGCATTCACTATTTACCTGGCACAAGTGAACCAAAATATACTCTGTAATAATAAAATACGTACATACATTACATCCCAGTCTCACAGAAGGATAGACAGAGACTGCAGATCTCCATTTGTCACAATCCCTTTTTCCTCTTCCACATTTCTAGACATCAAAAGGACTTCACCAAACTGATCAATATATACAATATATGTCCTTCAGAAGCGGCCTAACCTGCAACCTTACATTACCTGCATAAATCTCTTTTGTCAATCCAAAAATAGTTAACACTGTACTTAATGATAACGTTGACCATAATATTGTTTCAGGTATGACCGAAGTCCAGTACAACGAGCAGGCCCTTTTGGATCAGCTGATGGTGTGCACGGAGTCCGTGGACAAGGCCGAGCGCTACGAACTATTGGGCCCACTCTACCGACTTGTCATACCAATCTACGAAAGGCGAAAGGACTACCAATCGCTCCTCTCCTGCTACCAACACCTAACAAAAGCCTACGCAAAAGTTATAGAAGTCAACCAATCAGGAAAAAGGTTACTGGGGAGGTTCTATCGGGTAGCGTTCTACGGTAAGAACCACTTTGGCGAGGACGAGGAAGGTCTCCAATTCATCTACAAGGAGCCGAAAGTGACGTCACTCAGCGAGATATCCGAGAAGCTGCAGACGTACTACGGCCAGAAATTCGGCGCTGATAATGTCAAAATGATAATGGATTCCGCACCGGTCAGTGAACGTTCAGATTTTATATTTTTTTTATCTACATACCTGTTTTAGAGGACAATGCATGTTATGTTATAGGTATAGATTACGTGCATATAAAACACAATCTATTTGACGGGCCCGTTGTTGTAGTGGTCAGCATGTCTGTCACTATTCCGTAAGGTCGTGGGTTCGATTCCCACCGCTGACAGGGACTTAGGCGATGAGCTTTTAACTTCTTCCCGGACAGTAAACGCCTATAAGCGTCATAAAAATAAAACATCTATTGTGTCTATTTTACTGTCCGCCAATGTGTTAAGTAGGACGTGTCTGGGTGTTTTATTTATTTTAGTATGTATTTAAAAAAAAAATATTTAAGCAAGTATTTTTCGTTGTCTGAATTCCATACAAGAATACACACTTGTACTCTAGTTACTTAAAATGGGATGAAGACAATGTGTGTGTTGTTGTAAAAATATTTATTTATTTTTAGGTCAAATATTGTTCTAATATACATAGTAGGTAATAAGATAATTTACATGCACGTAGTGCAATGGGTCAAATTTTTTTTTTGTAACACTTGCGACAACCAAACACATTTTTTTTTGCAACTGCCAAGTCACGCTTGTTTTTCCACCAAGGATTAGGCATAGGAAGCTACTATTGTCAACTACCCACATCTCGCTAGCGTGATTTTTGGTGAGCGTATCGCCGCTGTACTGTTAACGTCTGTGGCCCAGTTGACCGGATCGGGCTTGAAATCGGAAGGTCGCGGGTTCGAGTCCGGCTACTGGGCGTGTACCAATGGGACTCATTTTCAGACTCACTTTCAGAGATGGGCTCACCCCCTGTCACGGGTTAAATACGCTTGGTGAACAGTGGTAATTTGCTTAGCAAGTGTCTCTGACTACTCCGCTTTGGGATATATATTATAGATATATTTATTTTTCTTATTTTATAAACGTTTTTTTTACAAAATCTGCACATAGGATTGTATATCACACATAAACAACAACGACTAGTGTTTGTAACGACATTACCTATTTACTCAGGCCAATGACGGAGATTACTGTGATGGAAATTAAACTATGTACAAGTGAGTTAGTAAGTAAACAGTTTTAAACAAATCTGTCGGTAATCTAGCTAAGCACACTGGGGAATTATATCGACCAAAACATAAAAAAAAATATCTAATAAAATAATTTGTACTTTTCTTATAATACGTCGATTTTTATCCGACTTAAAAGAAAAGAGGAGGTACGCAATTCGTCGGTATTTTTTAATGTTTGTTATCTTGTGAACAGATTTGGATGATTCTGTTTTTATATGAAAGCTGGTGCTTCCCGTTTGGTTCCATTGAGATTTGGTTCAGTTCGACAATGGAATCCATGATAAAACCACGAATCTGTCAAGTTTTACAACGTGAAGTCGGTTATCTTTTCTTTAAAGTTAATCCTTGATCGATCGATAGTACTTCATTCGTATCGAAATATTCTCATGATCATGTTTTGTTTTATTTTTATAATAACAGACACACATTAACACAATACAGTACATTAAACATTAAATAAAACTTAAAGCTTGTGCTTACGTTAATTACAGATGCCCACGACACTCAAATCTTAAATGATATAAGGTATGATATACATATGCAACAGTCACGACATCATGTTGGACTAGTGTGCACCTCCGATGGGCTTAATTTCCCAGTAGTTCCTTTTTTATATAACGTGGTTTGTTTACCACAGCCAGTTTCTTCCCGGTTCTTCTAGCCAGTAAAATAAATGAATTCGAACCGGCGACGTTTACTTTTGTTTTTAAAATCATACATGACTTTCATCGAGCTTTGTGTTATTCTACTGTGTATCTGTATGTAATTGCACTTATATATAACGATGAAGAAATAAGTTATTTGATTTGATTGATTTGAACTGATGCAGAAAGTACTCAGGGTAATAAACCTCACAAATGAATATCTCACCATTGGTAAGCTGCACTATACCCGGATGACGTAGGTACCCTACTTACTAAAAATATTTATTTATTTATTTAACACTTTATTGCAATACATGTACAAAAGGCGGACTTAATACTAATGTATTATCTACCAGTCGACCCCACAGCATGGGAAAGAGTAGGTAATTGCGGGTCAGTATTAATAAGCGTTTAATAACTTGGTACATAATAACAATAAAAATAAATAAATATTTACACTTAAACACCGCAATCTCCTATTATATTAACCCAAGTAGTAAACAAACTGAAAATACAAGGTTGAATTCGCCGGTCGGCTACTACACTATGTCGATGTAATGCAGCCCGTGACCCTAGCATGAGATGCATTTCACGAATATAGACATGACATTTATCCACACTGTATAATGCATGACCTTCCGACCGTCAGCTTAAATTGACAGTCAATTGTGATAGCTTCTCAAATTAGGCAACGTAAACTTGATTGTAATAAAACGTGTTTTCAGTTCAAGCAAGGACTACCTACCAAGCTAATCACTAAAATAACACCAGTGTATTGTGAGCTTTATTTCCTAACGCCTCATCAGCTTGGCGTGGTCGCCTAATTATCATAATACCGTCGGTTAGTTAATTAAAACTGTGAGATATCGTCACTGCCTAAAGGCCTAAGGTTTGAGTAGTTTTCTTTAACCTTTTCGCCGCCAATGACTTATTAATCAGGCACATTAGACTGCTTTTGAAGTATATGATCACTAGCTATCCGCCCGCGGCTGCGCCCGCGTGGACTTCGGTTATATTGCGGTATAAAGGACAACTATAAGAAATCTTATCATTCCTACGGAAAAATCTAAGTTCCCTCGGGAATATAAATTTTTCCGGGTAAAAAAGTACCCTATTATTTATATATTTATCCGGACTGTTAACTTTACGTAGGTATGCAAAATTTCAAAACAATCGGTTCAGTAGTTACGACGTGAAAGCGGAACAAACAAACTCACTTTCCTATTTATAATATTAGTAAGGATTAGAGCAGAATACAAAATCATGAAAACAAAATCTTCCGGCTGTCAAAAGGTTAAAGAAAACGACGAACTATCATAGATTAATGTTAGTTGCATCTCTTTCGTTTCCCACTTTATGTATTTATTGACAGATATATTTTTGGCAACACTTTTTTTTAAAAGAAACTTTATGCACTAATTTTCTAGAGTTTAATAAGTACGAAAAATGTTGCATTTATAATCAGACGACCACCTATAATGGAAATATCGCTGAAGATTTGAAAACAAAAGTAAATAAATAAGAGCTATGTAGCTAAACATAATAACATGACAACGATACTACTACAGCAGAATTTGTTGTATATTTAGATATTAATTAAATTTGCGTACGTAAGATGTTTAAGTATTTACGTACGAACATAAATTCGCGTCATAATATCGAAATACATCAATAAATTGTATACAAATTAGACACACACCTCTGTATCGTGTGTACGTCTAGTCAAACTAGTCACCAAGTCCTAGGAACCAAGATAGACGTTATTCATGACGTGTTTTCAGCAGAGTAATATTATGTGGATATAAATTATACACGACGGCTAGCATGGACTAGTGGTTCTGCCTCTAGGACAACAGTCGCGGGCTCGATTCCCGCCAGGGACATAAAATTCTTTAATTTTGAGCTTAGGCATTTGTTGTGTGCGTTCGGTGTTTTATGTATCTGTGTATGTATTCAAACGTATTTATTTAAGTATAGTAGTTTTGGGGTCAGGTGACCGTGTATAAAAATGTCCATACACCAAAGTGGCATATTTATTTGTCTATGCTATTATAGTGAAGGAAACATCGTGGTGAAACCCATAAATTGTAAGGTGTGTGTGCGTGAGTTGTTAATTTTATAACGGTGATAATATCCTTGTATTTACTTAGAAAATGGCTCTGACTACCCCTCTCTGGGATTTAAATTCGTGAATGTATACATATTCTATCCCCTCTATAGAGCCCACGTTCTTTCTACGTTTCTTCTTCGCCATAAAAACGTTGCACACAACAGAGGACGGAGATTTAGATCACTCGTTCAACACTTTACCCTCCAAAGTCGCTTCAGTTCTAGAAGATAATAATAAAGTGGTTTATAAAGTCGTTTATCTAGGTTAAAATTCTACAAAAATATCCTTATTTCATTGAACTCATAACTCAAATGTGACTCCTGTTAGAACCAGGAACTACATTTGCCAAGTGACAAATGCGCAATCAATTATTATGATTGAGCAGCATCCCGCGGAGGGGGCCTGGCACGGGCTCTAAGTTCTGTATTCATAGAGACGACACTCAAGTTCCTGCTACCTGCCTTTCAAGATGCAGATTTTTGACAGCTATCCCATATAATCACTATCAAAAACTCGCTTACATTAAAGGTTCTGTTACACGTGCTCATTAGTGGCATGCTTTTAGGGCGATTCTCGTAAATTAACACGACGTTGTCAATTGACAAATCTTTGACTCGTAACAATCATAGAAGCGATTAGCAACCATAATTGTGATATTTTTATGATCATGATCACGACATGAAACGTTATTTATTTATATCTACGCGATTTATGCAATAACAAATGCATACTTCACTATAAAGAGCGTCCCCCAGCTGTGCCATCTGGGACCAAAATACAGGAATAAATGATTCCATTTTAGAGGTAAAACAATTGGGGCTCTGTCAATTCAATGTCTAGTTGCAGACCCGCATACACATTATTATAATGAATTATTACATACACACGTACATAAACTCACGTTCACAATTCCCAATGGGATGAACAGAACTACAGAAGACATGAAGCCTAAGTCACTTACTAGGTGTTCAATTGTAGAAGTCGTAAGGATGTGGTGAGTGTAGGTGCTCTGCCCGTAGCAAAATAAGCTCTTTCGTACCCGAAACATATCTTAGGATGCTTTTTACGCCATGTAATGAAATAGATCCGGTAACATTATCTTTAAGGGACTTCAAAATGGGAGGTTACTTAATTCCACCGTATATTATGTTTTTTTTTTATAACTTCGTCCTTTATGAACCGATTTTTATTATTCTTTTTTTTGTAAAGTAAATATTTCAAGGTGACCCATGATGTGGGTTTGATGATGGCAGACCAGGTAATTCGAGGGAAACTTTAAAAAATCGTTAGGGCAACTGGCACTGGTTTAAGTTGGTTCTTTTATCAAACCATGGGAGCAAGTCTGCTACACTCTCGTAGTTGCATCGCTCTGGCACCGTAGCGGAAAGGGCGTGGTTCGATGTTCAACTACGGACGACAATGAAATGTAATTAACCAGTAGCGTGCACACCATATAGGCAAAAAGACACTGCCTACCTTAGTATTTTTGTTACCCGACCTAGTAATAGAGTTATTGCTAGATCCTTTTTTGTTGTACTCACGACATAGGCTGACGAAAGTCCTGTGTCTTGTGGGTGAGTAGATAGGTAGGTAGGTATCTATGTTTCGTAAAGACAAGTTACCTATACATAGGTGTCAATCCTTGGGGATTACTGCCTACCTTGTCGTAAAAGCCAGTGCACGCCACTGTAATTAACGAAATCAACAATGCACATCGTTTGCCATTACGATACTACATCGATGAAAATACGAGAGAATTGAATTCGTACTGTTTTATTAAATAGTCTGAAGGTGGCGTAACCTTGGTACGCCCTGTATTCTGGAGAGATATTTGGAAAGGCATAATTAAACCTGCTCTGACTTCCTTAATCGATTATTTGAAACACTGAAGTACATGCGTCACGGTTCATTTAGCCGTTTTAAAGAAATAAATTAATGTACTTGATAGAAATTGTGGCACTGTTTTGTACCTACATAAGTAACTTATATATGGTCTACTGCGTATAAAAGGACCCCGAGCAATGGTCTTACAAACGTTGTTGGGCTAGTCATTGTTAACAACTTTTACTATGACGACAATGTGGAGAAATGAATAATGACTAGCCCAACAACGTTTCTAAGACCATTGCTCGAAGTCCTTTTATACGCAGTACATTACATCTATACATATAAAAGTTGAAAGTCCTGACAGATTGACAAATCCTTGACCCTAGAAAGCTGAAATTGTGCACAGGGAATTTCTTTATGATTTTTACGCTAGAAGGGATAAAAAGGGCGGTAGAAGTTTATTTGAGAAAACCGTTAATTTTGGAGTTATGGTTCTAAAACTTGGTGGTAGTATTTCCGAATAGATATTAGTACTGAAACTGTGCGAATAAAGTCGCGGAGCGTCCACGTAGTGTATAATAAATGTTAAATTTGTTACCGTATTTACCACCTTTGTTATTCCTTTTGTCAGGTCATACGCACAGAACTGGACCCAAAGCTCGCGTACATCCAAGTGACGTGGGTACGTGCAGCTCCCGAAGGCGTGACTCCGAGCACTACAGCCAGTGAGGGCTCTTTCGAGAGGGCGCACAATGTACGCCGCTTCGTGTTCGACACGCCCTTCACCCGCGACGGCGCCGCTCGCGGACCCGTCCACCATCAGAGGCTTAGATTGACGCATCTTACTGGTAAGTACATAAAACGTAATCTTATTTGGAGACTTATAATTGGATATGGACTCAGATGGAATAGGATTCTGAATTAAGATTTCATGCATTAAACATTTTGTGAGACCGCATAGGGACTCACCGCTCACGCGAGCTCTCCGAGCACTCAGAGATATTGCCCAGAAAATTGATGTTTTTTCATGAAGGAGTTCACAGAGGCTACAATAGATAATGTTAGTTTAAGTGTTATAAAAAAAGTGTTTAATTTGTTGTTTCGTTATGCAAGTATATATTATGCTTAAAATAGGTTATTGTTTTTATTTTTGATTTAGTATTGTACAGCATTACGCATTAGGCTAAACTGTTATGTAATGTTTGTGTGTGTGAATGTGTGTGTAAATAAATAAATAAATTATTTGCTCACCGAATCCCACTGCAGGGCAAAGGCCTCTATTCCTTTAGCAGTAATACATTACACATACATAATGAAAAAAAAGAAAATTAATGTCGCTAATTTCGTGTTATATTCCGATATACGTTTGCTTAATCGATTGTCACTACACAATGCCCTATTATGTGCAATAAATAAAACAAAGCTTTCTAAATATGTTTGGTAGCGTTTGGGTATCTTTTTGTTTGTCTTTGTGACACGAGATTTTTTTGTTATTTTTAACAATTCTACTTATTTAAATGTATAACGAATAAAAATATTTTATGCACACATTACAGCGAGTGCACAATCCAAACCGCAAATTTGCCATAGTTCTAGGCAAGGTTAATAGACGAAGTGCATGAAAAAACTAAATTCTCAAGGCCTATTATAGGGTTTAGAATTTGTAAACAATACAATCAATCAGCAAAACTACCACCACTCTATCCACGGACAATTTTATGCTTTAATTTAAAGTACTAGTACCGGCCTCATTGATTACCTAATTAGTGTCGTTAATTGAAAACGTACCACTGTAGTTGATTTTTTATTCATTAGTAAATTGATGTCACAGTTTAGGTTACTGTTAGATCTATTAAAATCTATTTAATGAACCGCTTCGGTCATTAATAATCTCTTCATTAATTGTTTTGTACAGTCTTAACAATTTTTTCCTCAATGTGATTTATTATAGTACTATGGTATAATAGCAGTAGATTTACCTAGTATGTCAGGACCGTGGCAAATGGAATGGTTGTCTCTGCCTACCCCTCTGGGAGACAGGCGTGAAGCGTATGTATATGTGTATGTATTTACATAGTATTATTGCGCATAAGCTATTATTTTGCGCAGCTAATAAAATAAACAACAATTCTTTACTAAATTCACTGAAATTCACGTCGCTCCAGATTTTTTAAACAAATTTCATTTAAAAATTTCCTTTTCACGTCGATTTTTTAATAAAATGCATAAATTTTCCTTCAGAAAGGAACTGCTTAGCAGGAACTACTAGGATTGAACGGACAATTGTAGAACTTTAATCTCTGTCTACCCCTCTAAGAGATAGACATGAAGTGTATGTATTGTATATATGATTTTATATATTTATAAAATCAACGAAAAGTAATCCTTATCACCACCACGCGCAGCCGAGAACTGGTTCCCGTACGTGAAGAGCCGCATCCCGGTGGTGGACAGTCAGGTGGAGGAGCGGTCTCCTATCGAGGTGGCCATGGCCGAGATGGAGAGCCAAGTGGCCGAACTGGCTGACGCCGTCCACGCCAAGCCGCCGGACCTCAAGCGACTGCAACTTAGGTATGTTTTATAACTGTCGTCAAACAATGTGCATTGCTGGTTTCGTTACTCTCGTGTCACTGTGCTCCTTAGTAGCAAAGCGATGCACGTCGTTTGTCGCTATGAGGCAGCAAAAACTTCCTGTTTTCTTTCGCCACAATATTATGTGCATACACTACACTGTACATCTGTATGCCTGCCTATATCGCAGCCGTAATCAGCTGGTTTGCGCGACCACACCCGCTTCCCTCGCAAGACCGGCGTTGCGGAACAACTTGTTGCACAGCACATAGCCGAGAGGGTAGATTTTGGTTATGATTATGTGCGTGGTTGGTTGCTGTCAACTATGCCAATATATAAATATGTTAATGTCGTTTGTTTTTGTTGTAATTACTTAGCTGTTTCTTTTTTTGTTTCTATTCGTATGTTTTGTTTTAATTTTTGCTTATTTCTTTGTGTACCAATATATCGTGTTTACGGCACCACCGCCATTTTTATGAAAATAATATCTTTTCTTTCTTTATAAAAATAGATCTGTCCTTAACATCGTAGTGGGCCCATTAGCTTTGAATATAGAGTGTAAAAAGACCCCGAGCAACCCACTTTTACTATGGCGACAATGCGGGGAAACTCAATTTTTTTTTCATCTCCATACAAAATAGACAATATTTTGCCCTGGGGAGATGACATTTTGTATTGAAATTTTTTTTTCACTATCCCACATTGACAAAGTAAAAGTTGTTCATATTGACGAGCCCAACAACGTTTCTAAGACCATTGCTCGGGGTCCTTTTACATGCCGTATAGTACATAATTTATGCGAATGCAACCATTATGTACACGCCTGTTTGACCCTTGATGAGAGCATCACAAAACACAATCCAACAAATGGTTTACTAGATCTCATACGAGCTACTACTAGTTCGTACTACTGCGTAGTGTACATTTCCCCCTTAGTCAATCATCCTGCTATACATGATTTAGTTAGATGCAACCAGTCTGAAGTAACTACCTATCAGTCGGTTGAAACGTTGAATAGCTCAATGTATATCATGGTGTATGGTTTTGCATTCAATGTGGATTTTAAAATGATCGCTTGATTGGTGTTCGCATACTAGAAATGTATGAAAGAAGGAGCGCCTCTGGTGCATTTGTGTTCAGTCACATTTTTTGTGTCGATAAATTGTGTCTATATATATAAAAGAAAGTTATAACTCAAGAACGGGTGAACTGATTTGGCTGAAAAATATTGAGGCGGTAGCTTACAACCAGGAGACGGACATAGGATTCCTTTTATCCTAATCCTGTGGGACGCGATGCTATATAGTGGGTGTTGTATTTTGCACAAATTACTGAAATTGCACGAATTAAATCGCGGGGCGTCTACTAGTTTCTAATA
>SJJU01015529.1:0-11547 GCA_012932125.1 Conopomorpha cramerella
AACTGACAAGTTAAGTTGAGCTTTGTATATCTTCGAAATAGCAATTCCGCCATTATTAGTAAGGCCCTAAAAGTACACGGATAGTCGTAATTTAACAATTTTCATCCTACCCCGTCTTATAATTATTCGGCCGATTTAAAAAAAATAGTACTCATATTATGCATTTTCATAAATTGCAACTTTTCACTACAATAGTGGCGAATAATCGAATATTCTCATTAAATTATTAAAAAAGATTTTCTTCAAAGCTGCAATCAGAACGTCAAACTGTCAGCAAAACTGTTTTGATGTTGTGGTATGGAGGAGGTGGTAACTCGCTGGAGAAAATTAATAAGCAATGAACAATTAGGTACTAGACATTTTCTAATCGCTTTGTGAAAGTTCGCAAGTAACATGCAAGCGTGATAAAACTGTGTTTTCTAAAAAACACATCTTTTTTATACGCAATTATCTACCAGCACTAACATTTAAAAAGCTGTTAAGAGCTTCAAATATAAGTAATTAAAATCGTGAGATCGACAAATATTGTAAGTTTCAAGAAACCAATACCAAAAGATTAGTGATCGAGTTTTTAATTTCAAAATACGTAGGTAGGTATGTAGTTGCGACTTAAACTTAGGTACATCAATAAAATAAATCGACTTATCGATGCTTATTTGCATAAAAAAGTCAATAGATTAGAAATTATCCTGTCTAGGATTGCTTTCTGAACGACCGAAAACAATTTATCAAAGTAAAGAGAAAGTTGTATTCTTAAAGTAACAAGCTCTTGCTTCTAGACAGTTCATTATACGAAGCTGACATTATACAGCAAGAGTGTGCTATTAATACCAGTAGTTAATATTGATTTTAAATATACTCAAACAGTTTCGCTAAAACACTACACACTATGCTTTATGCATTCACAGATGGCAAAGACATGTCAAAAAAAACTTGCAGACATTTAGAATAAATACATTGCAAAATATTTTGACATTTCAAGGCGTCTATAGATGTCAGTACATTCAAAGCCTGATTTGACAAAAAAAAGTCTCACTCTGCCCCTCATAACCTGTTTAGGATTGAGATGATCTCTTGAGGAAGTTCCTAGGAATTATACTGATATTATGTTTAGAGCCTAGAGGTAAATTGGTTTGGTTAGTATTTGATGATACATTAGGAGAGGTAGGGAGTATTCATCTACTATATAAAAATAAGTCGGGTTTTCCTCCCTGACGCTATAACTCCAGAACGCACGAACCGATTTCCACGGTTTTGCATTCGTTGGAAAGGTCTCAGGCTTCGTAAGGTTTATAGCAAAGAAAATTTAAGAAAAATTTCAACAGAAAAGCGGGAAAACGAAACGAAGCCATCTGGTGGCGAAACGGAGTTCGCCGTGTTTGCTAGTAACTTATAAATAGATACGTTTACCATACTATTACATCGGTCACTCGACTTGTCATGGGTCTCTTTTGAAAGCTTTGTAGCCATAGTCCATATGGTGCTTTATTAATAATTTTGTATGATGTTCAACACGACGCGTCGTTGTTCCGTGTTATCTTACAAGGTGAAGGTTTGAAGGTATATTACTTAACTCTTTGTGATTAAATATTGATAATTTGATCATTAGGTTATCAGGCCTTGAATATACCCTGGACATTATTATATCATGATATCTATTACACACAACAATTAATTTTATCGAAATAATTTCAAAATGTGTTAGATTAATCCAGGTGTTTCTGGACAGCGAAATATGTAATTCGTAGCTGACGTTCATAAATTTGAACATGTTATTTTAAATTAACATTTTAGTAAAGATAACATTTTAGTTTTACTTGATTTTGTATTAGTATTATTCGTCATCATCATCAGCCACATAATGTCTACTGCTGGACAAGGGCCCCAATGATTTTGGTCGATTTTTACGAACCCCACGACGTAAAAGTAGTCAGTTGGGTTGGGGTGGTGACACATGTATTCTATTCGCCGTCACCACTCTACTAAAAAGTTTTAGCATTATTGCGTCAACATTTTCGCTTTCAATGTCATCTGAAGTTTTGATATGACCTAATAGTGTTTGCGTGTGGCATCGATACGACACTTTTCATCAACGATTACCGTCATCATCGGTTAGTTCACCACTTTTCCGCTTATGCAACATACGTAAGTCGCGTGTTACTTACACACCACCACATTACTATCGTTACATACTTCGTCTTCATTCGCTTCGGTGTCAGTTGTATTGAATGTTATAATTGTTGATATTTTCGTCTGCGGTACGTTGTATTCCAGTTCGCTCTAGTTCACATGGCTCAGTCGCTAAACTGTTAAATACGAGTGGCACGACCAGACGCTCTAGTTTGACTTACCAATTTACTAGTGGATGCAATTTTTACTTGTTCCTCACGGAATTTATTTGGAGTTACGGCAATATCTGTATCAACGTTCACTTTATTTATTGTTTTTTTTTATCGTTTACAATTATGTACAGCCAGTTTGGATTGAGGACGTGAAGGATTTATTCTCGAACAACAGTCAATGTAGTGCTTACCATTTTTGCTCTGACCTTACGAAGATTTTCAGTGAAATAAAACGTTGTCTCGAAGTCAATGTCATCGTGACGACAGCGACTTACGTAAACTAGACCGGATGAATCCTTCTCTACAAGGTCAGTGCCGTCAGAGCTCCACCTCTGAGAACATAATGGAGGGTTTTCCTTTATGATCGTAACTTTTTTATTTCAAATATTTATGTTGCGGCATCAGTTTCTTAAAAACTATATTATCTAATATTTACTTGTGGCGGTTCAACATATCGTCACATACTTATTTGACGTTGTGTACGTCAATTTGAACATACAAATGACTAAGTTCACTAAGACAGATGCAGCAGTAATAAAATTTAATGTGGAGACTTTTTAACCTTATCTGCCGTAGGTACGACTCAAAATTACATACGTATTACGATATATGTATACATATCTACTTTCTTGTAGTGACTATCAGGTAAGTTACAGTAATCTAGGTGTTTTCATTGTTTTAACAGTTAGTAGTACTGTTACAGTATCAATAAAAAACATCCTAGACTGTCTCCTTTCTAGTCATAAAATACTTTATAATATCTACACAGTATAAAATAAAGTTTTCTTTAGTACATGGAGTGATTCATGAGAAAGGTTTATATAAATAATACAAATATGTAATAGCAGGGAAACACTGTTACTAATGTATATTAGAAAAGCAACATCTGGAGAGTCAGCTAATTTAGCATAAAGCATTAATAGATTTTATTGAACGCTAACGTGTCAGTCAGTCCGTCAAATATTATAAAGAAAAATATGAATATTTTAAAACTTAATCCCTCAAAGATTATTACTGAACAAAATGTATGGCT
Organism: Conopomorpha cramerella; assembly: GCA_012932125.1. Classification (NCBI taxonomy): domain Eukaryota; kingdom Metazoa; phylum Arthropoda; class Insecta; order Lepidoptera; family Gracillariidae; genus Conopomorpha; species Conopomorpha cramerella. The sequence continues at coordinate 3,376 of SJJU01015529.1, forward strand.
TGCGAATCACGATCAATTGGTACTGCCAATTAAGTGTCGATTTGCGTCCGCTGACCCCATACTCATTGGCAGTAAGTACCGAACACATCATGTGATGTAACCTGTTCTACTAATCCGCTTTTTGGATTACCTTTTCTTTGTTTTTTTTTTAAATATTGTTTTGCAGAAAGAACAAAGGCGGGCAATAGCCGCAGAAAGTTCAAGACAGTTGAGCTGGTCATATTATAAGTATATTTTAGTTCTGCATGGAAATCAGGGTTCTCTGTTCTTACGTCGAAGAACGAAGAAGACATGTGGCCTGTTAACCCTTTCGGGGACACAACTCGCCTGTCGGCGTGATAACAATAAAACATATTTTGGCTTAAATTACGTTTCCACGAAAGTTTTAACGACTGAAGATGCAAGAGGGCCCGACGTGGAGTCTCTGTATTGTGTTCATCAATGTACCAGAATGAGATGAGTTGGCAACAAAAATGTATGGAAAATGATGTTGAGTAGTAGTAGGAGAGAAAACGTTTGCGGTTTGCGTCTACTTTCATAGTGCGAGCCGCTAGGATGTGGAATGACTTGCCGGAGTCTGTGTTTCCTGCGCAGTACAGACTGAAGGTTTTCAAGTCGTGTGTGAATAGGTACCTAATGAACAAGTGTGCTCCATCGTAGACCACATTGCTGTTTAACATCAGACAGGATGGTGGTCAAACGCTTGTTCTTAATGATACAAAAAACCTTTGCGTTGAAAAGAGACAGGCGCAAGTAGACGCGCATGTCTCCAGTGAATGGCCCATACACCGAGAAGCAGGTAGGGCTCTGCTTAGATTCGGGAGCAGAACTCGCAACCGACGACCAAGAAACAGGATGCCCTGACCACTAGTCCATACCGGTCGTCGTATTTATTTATAGTCAGTAGTGTATAGGCACTGTGTAGTCCAATTGTTCAGTTTTGGGTTCCAGTTCATTGTACGTGCAGCTCGCGACAATAACTTCCGCTTTCGAAGTCGAAACAACAAAATATTTATACGGTTTTATTTCCAGGTTTGGTACTTAGGTCATTTACCTATGACTAGATACCTAATTTATTGGAATAGGCTAATAGGCTGCGTCACTCAACACGGCATGGTTCTAAAAAATAAAGTTTCACAAGGTGTATGGAAAAATAGTCTTCTAACCAACATCATCAAATTATATGTATCATTCCAGATGGGGCGGGCGGAATCTTATCAGGAACCTACTAATGTTTTTGCTTTACCCAATTTTAAGTCAAACTTTGGTACCTATGTATTAAGACATGGAACAACATGTCGTTTGTTGTAGGTATGTCTGCATGAGACTTCGAGCAATTGTTGAAATTAAAACAGGCCCGGAAATAATAGTTTTTAGCAATGAGGTGGCGTATTGGATCTTCACTAAAAGACAATTCTGAAGACAAAGCAGTGTGTAGGTTACCCAATTTATAATTCAAGAACGGCTTAACCTATTTATCCGAAAATTAAAGGAGAGCTTAGAACCAGCCAAAAACGTAATACAGCCTCAACCGCTAAAGCTCCTATATGACCTAGAGGTTTGAGATCCACTAAGAACGGATTTTTCAAAATATTTATTATGACGCCATATACGGGATGGTATGGTTTTCCTACGCGAAGAAAATAGTAGCCTTGACTATCTATTACATAAAAATGAATTGTTGTCAGTTTCGATAAAACTCGAGAACGGCTGCTGGACCAATTTAGTTAATTTTGTTTTGAATTTAGGGAGGGAAGATTCAAATGGTGTTTCTAGGGAACAACAAATGTTTGCCGGGACAGTTAATCAATTAATAAATAGTACAAAAATTATATAAAATAATAGGACAGTTAATAAATAGTATAAAATTAATTCTCCTCCCACTGTCTGACTCGACGTATGCTGTGATTTTTAAAACTACAAACGGATTTAGATGCGGGTTTCTTTAATAGACAGAGTCATTTTTGAGGAAAGTTCATGTGTATGATGCATACATATTATAGCAGAGAAACACTATAATAATGAACTTTGGCAAAAAAAATGTTTGCTGGAACAACAGCTAGTAACTAATATTTATGTTAATTGAAGTCGAAAACAGAACAATTTCCTCTCCATTGCCAGAGAGTTTACACAATCTCTTTTTTTTTCCACCACCTCTTATTCAGTCTAGTCGTCTAGTGGCCGTCTAGCTCAGCTAATGGTGTCAAAGACCTATGTACCTACTTTCGTCTGGCGTCTTCAGTCATTTTTTTTTGTTCACTTAATAACCGTACGATTGCTCCGCCCTCCTTTAACCGTCTGACGGACACTGCTTTTTCTGTGAAATTATTTATCGTGTTGGCGGAATTGCTTTTTTTGTGTTGTTCGATGTTAATGGAGCCGATTGGTTTATTGATGATTGTTTGTTACACGACTGTTTCGCAGGGGGTCTTTTAAAATAATATATTTTTTACACTAGTGCGTTACATTAGTTAAGTACCTATTTGATATTATTTTAATAACATAAATTGTTGTGATTTTGAATTATGTAATTAATAATTGAATACATTTACACCTTTTATTCCAAAACCAATGCAAATGCCTCAGTTTTACGCATTAGAGTTAATCTACCACCAGTGTTAACGCCATGACAAATCACATACCTACACATTTGCGTTGGACAATTTTTTATTATGGAATCCGTAATAAATAATAAAACAGACTGGTTTGAATCATAATATGGGTATTTCTTTCTTTAAGTTCCCCGTAGCAAAAATTTGTCCCAGATCAAACTTACAATATAAATACTGAATATCATTTGTCATTGTTCCCGTTTTCAGTTTTTTTTTTTTACTTTTTTACAGCGATGGCCGCAGTCATTCGGTCACTGACCTTTGAATAGAATTAACCGGAATTTACTAAGGCAAATGGTACCTACTGTAATGACGGCGAATAGAGTACATACGTCACCACCCCAGCCCAACTTTTCCCATCTTGGACGTATGTGAGAGACGACCGAAGGAACTCTCCAGAGGCCGAGCAGCAGCGCTCTCTGTGAGTTAAACGTCAACACCAGCTGTGATCACCAACCCGCCTGCCAAGCGTGGCGATTATTGGCATTTCCCCCCAAATGATTTTGGACATCATTGGGGAGGTCCACGACCAGCAGTGGACGTCATGTGGCTGATGATGAGAAGGTACCTACTTACATATGAGTCATATACAAAGACAGCAACATCATTTTTTTTAGTACGGTACTTTATATACAGTTTTAAAGTAACTAATCTGTTTTATTTTGTCAAATATTAAGATCGTAGCAAAACCATTAATATTCCATACAAAATCAACATTTAGTACCTCGATGGGTAGCAAAAGCAGCATAATGCTGCTTGAGATTGTGTGTGTGCATAATGTGATTGAGACATATTGAATTCTTAATTAATATTTAACTGAATTAATTAAATATTAAATTCTACAGAATAATAAGTGTCTTACCCAGTATTTTTTTATTGTTTTTTATCATAGAGTTTAAAAAATATATAATCAGACGTTAATAAATAACTGCAGACATTCAAGCCAAACTGCATGTTGCTGCCTTTGCTTCTATATGACTGATATTATGTCTAAGTGAGCAGTAGTAACACCGCATAACATAATGATAGAAACGTTACAAATATTTTCATAAATTTTATGGTCTTTAAAAAAGGAGTCGCTTTTCGACCGTAATATATGTTTGTACGTTTGTTCGCGTATAATGCCGCCATTTATGAACCTATTTCAATTATTCTTGTTTTGTTGGGCGACCAGATAAATTGGATAAAAATTAAAAATGTAAAACTTAAATATCCCGACGCCAGAAGCATAAGGTCGGATGTGTCATTGTAACAATATGACAAACGTAAAAACATATATATTAAAAATAATTGTTTGTAACGTACAAACATATATATTTAAAATATATGTTAAATATATATGTTTGTACGTTTGTTCGCGTATAATGTCGTCGTTTATGAACCGATTTTTGATTATTTTTTCCACAGGAACGGGAACCAATATCAATGCATAGTATAAAACAAAGTCTCCTCCCACTGTCCGTCCCTATGTATGCTTAGATCTTTACAACTGATTTTGATGCGGGTTTCTCTAATAGAGGAAGGTTGTATGATACATACATGTAATAGCAGATAAGCATTTTTTAATGAATGAATAAATGCGTTTATTTTCCATAAGGTTATACGAGTACATACAATATATAATTACAGTACATTGGTCTTAGATTAGGTAAGTATGTTACGTAATTAAAATTCATACGATACCTCAACTAGGCTCTGCCTGCATCTCAGGTAAACACTTTTAATGATGTATATTGGTCAAAACAACGTTTGCCAGGTCAGTTAGGCAGTTCCGGGCATAAGAATAGGACTGAGATTTTCCCTTGCCGGTTGTAAAAGGCGACTGAAAGGGCGTAGAGGCTGTGACACGCGGGCGGAGACTCGCGCGCCCCTAACACGGCCCCTGAGTGGCGACAGCTGTACCGTGGTGACCCTGTTACCGCTGTACGATATTGTGAGCTGGGGGTGCGTAGATCGCCCCCATTCCGGTAACGGTCCTCGAGGGCCTAGCGTGGCTGGGGCCACCCTTGGACGTAGTGGCTCAGGCTGTACCGGGGGCCCCGGCAATAACTCAGGAGCGGTCACCTTGGGATTTTAGTGGGTGCGAGTCCCACATAACCCCGCCGGTGTCCCCGTTAGCGGTGGGCTATCCATAACGGATTTCCACACGAGAAAAAAAAATGGTCAGTTAGGCTACACCACTCCAATATTATAAAGAGGAAAGGTTTCACTTTTGTTTGAATTGAAAAGGATCCGAAACTGCTGGACAGATTTGTAAAATTATTTCATCGATTTTACGAGAATTATTTCATTTCGAATATCAACTTTTTTCGGGATAAAAAGTACCTACCCTATTATTTAAACCGGACTTCTAACTATACGTCTGCAGTAGTTACGGCGTGAAAGCGGAACAAACACACTCACTTTGCCAATATTAGTAAGATACTTGTAAATCCGCAAGTGAAGATGTACAGTAACGCCTCTCAACTTCCCGGTAGACAGTCGTGGAATCGTAGAGAGAAATTGAAATTTTATGGTTTCTACTAAAAATGTTCCTGCGAGCTTGCATTCTCTATTATATCTTGGTACAAATAGTTTAGTTTATAATGGTGGTTGACGCAGTATCAGATGTTTGCACGCCTTTGTTCAGTTCTTTGAACAAAACGGTTTCAGATAATGAGCTTGTATAGTGTTGTTCCTTTTTCAATATTCTGGTGCCGTTTCAGGTTTGCTACTGGTCATTGTATCAAAGTAGAATTTTCAAACTCCAAAAATTTCTCATCTAGGTGTCGCTAGTAGGTGTCCAGGGTGACTTCTGTCAGTTATATTTTAGTACGTTTTTTTATTATTTGGGTAAGTTATTTAAACTTCAGACATTTTTGTAAAATGTAAACAGACTGTAAAAATGATTACTGTTACCTTGTTACAGTCAGTAACGAAGTAATTTCGTTGACATTTATCCCCCTTAATACAGCTAGCGCCATCTGTTATAACTAAGAGAAACAAGGGCCCTGATATTCATATCTTTACTAGAATCACAATAACAGTTCAGCAGTTAACACGAACTTTTTTTACCCGACTTCAAAAAAGGAGGAGGTTCTCAATTCGTCTGTATTTTTTATGTTTGTTACCTCAGAACTTTCGCCTGGGTGAACCGATTTGGATGTTTTTTTTACATTTGTAGCTTGTGCTTCCCGTTTGGTCCCATATACATTTGGTTCAGTTCCGACAATGGCATCCATGAGAAAACGACATACATGTCAAATTTTACTGGTTGATGTCGGTTCTTCTTTCTTTAAGTTATGTTGTCTCTTAAATAAATATACTATAACTCGCATCCGTGATTCCAAGTGGAGTGGACACAACCTTTAGAGACATATTAAATTAACACTGAAACTATGCCAATGAAATCGCGGGGCGTTCACTAGTGTATAAAAGTAGTACACTATTAATTTAAAGTTGATAGGTATCTTTAACTAAAACTTAATAGGTATTTTTTTTTTCAACAGTACGACTACTATTTCGTAGAGTACCTAATACTTTCTAAGACAAAAGCCTTTGGCGCACACTTTCATTTTGCAAACAGTCTGAAAATGGCCGATACCGCGAGGCAAGTTTTATTGATTTGCACGCGTAAACGTCAATAATGATTGATATATCGACTATGAACTGGAAATAAGTCCTATCTGGACTGTCCTTATGATACGAGTTTGATTACTATGACTATGTCAGATAGTACTTTTTGTTTTAAAAATTGCATGAACTTTCAAAATCAAATAAGACCTATTACCAGTTCAAAGGAGATATCCAAAGTGCGCTATTCGAGCTTTTATTTACAACAGGAAACGGTTGAATCTCGGTGAACGTGTGAATCGGCCATTCGACCCGTCAGTTTATCGTATTACTTAGAATCACTAATTAAGTAGGAGCGGTAAAATTAGAAATTCTTCCAAACGGACCTCGAGGTACCGTATACAAATTTAAACCATGAAACTGTTCCATTCTCACATTCAAAGAAGCACTGATCTCTGCATTTTTAAAATCGATAACTTGGTTCATTCTCAAACAGGATAAAAAATCACCGCTTTCCCTTGTCCGTATCGTATTGCAGTTTTCCGGAATCATCGAAATACCAAAAATACATTTCATCATCAAGTACATTTTACAAGATTGCAATCAATCATATATTTTACAAAAACTGAATTTATTCATAATTTATTAAAAATGTGGTGATAAGGCATTGATACAGGCATGGGGAATCAGGTAGGAGACCAATCCAGAATATTAGATTTGATTTAAATAAATTAGATTTTTTTAGAGCTAAAAATGTTCATGATCCTTAGACACTTTTGATGTGTGTAGATACTTTCTTCACTGCCAAAATCTGCTACTTTCCACGCATAACAAGATCATTAATTTGTAATCGACGTAATACGCAACGCAACGCTCGTACGGTGAAGGACAACACCGTGATGAAACCCTCACACCACAAGGTGTCTGAACCCTATAATGACGATGGGCTCACCCCCTATCACATTTGGTTAAACACGCTTGGGCATTTGCTTAGCAAGTGCTTCTGCCTACCCTGCTTTGGGATTAAAAGGCGTGAACTGTAAATGAAGCATGTACCTAAAAATTGTTTCTATTTATTTTGTTTTATTACCTACAATATTTGCAAAACTCCAATTGCCAAAATTCTCGGCGGCAAGTCGGTTGGTACAATGGAATTGTGAGCAATTTCAAATTAAGAACAATTGATAGTTCGGCATAAGAAACGCTTGCCTAAAGGGGCTTCGCGGTTACCAGGTCAACGATCCTACTAATTTTCTTTATTAGTTATAGTAGCTGAAATATCGAAACTCGCTACAAACTATCGCAGGAAGAAACAGAAGCGAACCGGAGACTTATTTACACTGGCAATACTACACACGTATATAACAGTTACTTACAAGATTTTTGCATTAAAAAAAAAGTATGGCAAGTTGCAATTAAAAACATGCCGATTTAGTCATTCAGAACTGGTGCGTAAACACAATATTTTTTTTTATCCATCGCGTTGCAGAAAAACCTAATTAAACCGTTGATCTAGCCAAAATCTTTATTTTCGGTGCCCAGTTTAATTAAGTCTAGCATTTCGTACGTTACGTATACGTAAGAACTCAATATCATATAGAAATAAATGGGAAGTATTATTCGCTAAGTAATAATTATAGTAGTTAATGCAAAGTTGCAGTAATTTTTACTCGATTTGCTGATTACTGAGGTATCCAAGTACCTAAAAGTGTCAGGTGATGTTGATGACGCAACCAGGCGTACTGTCGGCATGTAGCCATCAATACATAGTAAAGTCGCTTTACGCTGTCTGCCCATATATATGCCTAGATATTTAAAGCTATTCCACGGATTTTGATGTGTTTTTTTTATAAATAGTGTGATTCAACAGGAAGGTGAGTAGTACCAACCGCCAGGATGTGGAGTGACTTGCCAGAGCCTGTGTTTCCTGCGCAGTACTGTCTGAAGGTCTTTAAGTCGCGGGTGAATAGGTACCTAATGAACAAGTGTGCTCCATCGTAGACCACAT
>SJJU01015533.1:0-13796 GCA_012932125.1 Conopomorpha cramerella
GGTAGGCAGAGGCACTTGCTTAATAAGCAAATGCCCACGGTTCACCAAGCGTATTTAACCCAACGTGACAGGGGGTGAGCCATCGCCGTTATAGGGTTCACACACCTTGTGGTGTGCGGGTTTCATCACGATGTTGTCCTTCACCGTACGAGCGTGGCGTTGCGTACATAGGCTCTGAAAAAGAGTCCCATTGGTACACGTCCAGTAGCCGGACTCGAACCCGGGACCTCCCGGTTACAAGTCAAGTATCCGTCCAACTGGACCACAGACGCTCTATAATCTATATAGATGCTATATAAATAGTCTTTAGTTAGAAATTAAAGAGTGTACAACATTTAAATCATCATAATCAGCCGCGTGACGCCCACTGCTGGACGAGGGACTCCATCAATGATTTCCATGATCATTTGGGGGGAATTGCCAATAATTGCTTACATGCTTACCAGGTTGGTGATTTTATTTTTAACTTTTAAATGTCTACACCAAATTCAATAATTCATCATTGTCCAACTTAAATGAAGATATAGTGACCAAGATTGAAAAGGACATGCTTTGGTGGTTTGGGCATATGGAGAGAATGGATGAAAGTCAATTGATGAAAGAGATATGGGAAGATATGGATGATGTAATAGGCCGGGTGAGTAGAGGTCGCCCCAGAAGGATATTCATCGACCGGAGGTGGTGTGAAAAGTACTCGAAACTGCAGTTCATGTATGAAAAGATGTATGAATGTAGATGAAGCGAAAGGAGTATGTCAGCCGTACAAATGGAGTTTCGTAGTCTCTACCTACCCCTCTGGGAGACAGGCATGAAGTAAATGTATGTATGTCCAACTTTAATTACTATTTTCATTATTTTGTTTCCCACTGTCTGGACAGAATTTATTCAACTTTATTACTTACATTAAAGATTTTTAGAGAGGAAGGATACTTCATCTTTATAAATAGTATGTATAATATAAACCCTGCTCAGAAAAAAATATTATACAGTAGAATTCTTTTATAATGACATCGAAAGGAATTGACAAACACATCATAATAAGCGGATGTCACGTTGGGTTAAATACGCTTGGTGAACTGTGGGCATATACTTATTAAGCAAATGCCTCTGCCTACCCCGCTTTGGGATTAAAAGGCGTGAAGTGTATTTATTATTTTTTTCTTTAATAAGCGACATGTCACTGTAAGGAAAATCTTTATATCCAACTTTTTTATAAAGCATTTTATATGAAAACCAAACTTTGTAGTGTAATTACATCATAATAACCAGTTGGTCAATATAGGCAGAGTCATAATAAACGGATTCTACTGTAGTTAAATCTAACCTAATAAAGCTTTATCAGAATTACTACAAAATGTCTTTATATGGTAGAGTATTTTTGTTAGTTGATTTGTTTATTTATTTATTTAAATTGCGTTCCACAATGGTATAATAAGGTGTTTCACAAAGATAAGTACATAATACATTGTGGACCCTGTTGGGCACAGCAAAAGTTGGCACTGGAGAGGGGAAGATAGGACTTATACCTACCTGTACATATTATTAGGTATAATATTTCGATAGATTTGATAGTTTTAACTAATGTGTAGGTGTATATGTGTAATTTGTTAATATAATAATATGTGTAATGTAATTTATTATGAAGGAATGTAGGTATATTAAATATTTATAGTTTATCGTTTAAGAATTCATCTAGACTATAATAAGCTTTTTTTATAAGTAGTTTTTTTAGTTCTCTTAGGAAGGTTGTGTTATTACGTTCATCAATTAAACTTTTTGGTAGATTATTATATACCTTTATGGCCATAACTAGCGGACTTGATGAGTGTAGTTTCAGATTTGAGGTGGGAAGGACTAGTTTATTTTTATAGCGTGATATATATTTTTTAGGTAGATCAACTCTTTTGGTAAATAACTCAGGGTTCTTTTTTGTAAAGCTACACAGTTCGAAGATATATAATGAAGTAAGGGTTAGTATTTGGTGTTTAATGAAATGTGGTTTGCAGCTGTCTGTCTGTTTGATGTTTACTAATATTCTTATTAACTTTTTTTGAAGAATAAATACTGATGGTGATTCGGTGCTATTGCCCCAAAGAATTATGCCATAACTTAACCACGAATAGGCATATGCATAATATGTTGATAACGCTGTTTTAAAGTTAGTGGTTCTTTTAATTTCATTTAGTGCATAAATAAATTTGTTTATTTTCCCTGATAGTTTTTGTACATGGTGTTTCCAATTTAAGTGCTTGTCTAAATTAATTCCTAGTAGAGTAAACTCGTTTGCTATTTCTAATTCCTGATCTTTGTATTGATATTTAAAGTCTAGGTGTTGTTTCTGGTACGGATGGGATATCATAATTTTTGTTTTCGAATAGTTTATCTGTAAGTTGTGTTCGTTTAACCAAACTGTAATTGGATCCAATAGTTTGTGAGTGTTTGTGAAGCTTTAGACGCATTTTGCATTTTTGTTAGATAGAGATATCATCGCAAACAGCGTTTTTTTTGTTAGTTGATTTGTTTCGTCATTACAAAGATTTAAGTAGGTACTTAAGGCAACCACCGCAATCCAAGTCCTTACAAAGAGAATTATAGTATCATACCTTTTACAGTTTTCCTTCCATATTATATTGCCATTATCTACGTGAGTCTCAAGCATCGAAATATTGTGACACTTGCTAAACATGTTGACTCCATGTAGCGAAGCTATGGTTGAAAATTGAACCTGTAATTATTATAGGTATGAAGTACATTTAATTAAATTAAGAATCGATTAAGCCATCGCTACTCTACAAGTAGATAAAAGCATTTCATTAATATTATTAGCTTCAGCAAAATACATCTCATTAAAAGCAATCATAAACCAAACATGGATTTCAGTTCCTTCCAGTACAAATACTTACATTTTCGTGTACACCGCGTTTTCGAGAAAATATGGGAACGCCACTATCGGTAGCAACTGCTATAACTATTACCGACATATTTCAATGAACTTTTTCATTCATAAAATATAAAAAATTAACGAAATTAACAACGCCACATCTGACTGCGAATGTAAACAAAATAAAACTGACTGATTTATTTTATGATTGATTGATACCAGTTGAACTGTCACTGTCACTAGATATTTTTGATGTTTAGACTCAGGCTTTTAGGCCATAATCCATTTGTCAAGAAAGTTTGCTATTTGTCGTTCATAACGATAGGGTATTAAGATTAAATGAAAGTGGCATAACTGTACTAGTGGTACAGTTACACACACTTGTATAACAAAACTACTGTTGCTAAACTTGCATAATTTAATTTTATTATTGGTGCATTCTAAGGAGCTGTTATTGTATCCTATCCTACCTAAGTAGGTACTCTGTATCGGTTCCCCCCACTCCCGATTTAAAATAATATAGCTGGTAGCTGTAAATCATCAGATCATAATTCCTTTATTTTCTCATAAGGAAACAAAACAATAATTAAGTATCAGCATGTAAGTAGGCAACATTGGCGAAATTGTACTATTCAGGTAAGTATGTAGTGAGTTTAGTGATCGATTGTAGGTGCATTTGCTTTATCCTGAGCACCGCTACCGTGGTCGGCTCTCTGAAAATGAAAACAGAATTATTATTATCCTGTGCATTCTCTATTTATTAAAGGTTATTGTCTAATAAGATACTTAAATACGGTCATCCAAACGAAGGCTAACCGCGCGTGGTGTTGCTTAACTTTGGTAATCGGTTGCAACTGTTCTAGGTACTTGTATGGCTTGCTAACAAGTTCAATTAGCTTACCAATTTCCTTCTTGTTACTCAGAAGTCTTGGACCGGTTATTGAGATGAGCAACGCTCCGAGGGGCGCGCATATCACCACACTAAGAACGCTTAGAGTCAAGATGACTTTAGCGTGCGTTTCTTCTTCGTCTTTCGGAAGAGATGTCGTCTGTCCTGACATGATAAGGTCCAGTGCAGCCGGCCCTAGTGCAGCCTGGAATGTAATATAGGTAACCAATATTCAGTAAAACGTAGACTATTACGATAACATTATCGAGCATGGCCGAACGTACTGTCGGCCAATACCCTAAAACAATGAGGAGTTTTCTAAAAAAACAATCTGCCAAAGATGTTTAAAGCCTCAGACTAAACACACCTAGACTAGCAAGCCGCGTATTACCTTCAGTCTGTAATTTTTCCATGGAAAATGATGAACTTCTGGATCCAAACTGTCACTTTTACTACTAATTTGACAGATTGGATCTAAATATACCCTGATACGCTTCATGATAGTAATGGACAGAAGATATTGTCTCTTACTCTTTCACTCCTGCATGTTTTCCATATTGTCGTCTCGTTTTATTCTAAACGTCAGTTTAGTATTACAAGTCTAGTTGTTCTCGGTATGAGTTGAAAACGACAAAGATGCAAAGAACTACTTTATTCTATGATCGTTCGTCGTCTTCGAGCTCGCTCTTTTGTTGTTTTTTTTTTAAAGAAAACTCCTCATTGAAACTCATAATATGGATTTCACTACAAACATTTCAGGTTTGAAATGTTATCAGCCAGAGGTAAAATAACTGTGAACCGTCCGTCTGTATGTATGTGTGACAGTATAACCAGTAGTGACTGAAGTATCATCAAACCTGATGGACCCCTTTCTTGGCTGACCGTACATTCCAATAATTCTTAATTTTAGAACTATGAAAGAAAAGTTTTAACATCTCGTTAAGTTACGATTGCGAAGGTGTGGGACGTAGCAAAACGTAAGTACTCATAATTTTTTAAATCTTAATTTTTCGATTCGTTTAGGATAAAGAAGAATTTAGACACATACCTAATAAAAAAAAGACCGTCACGCGACATGCAACACACAGGCGAAAAAGTTTGAGACGATGTAATAAAAGTTTCACTTTGAAGTAGAAAGAACAGAAGCTAATTTAAGTTTATTATAACAGTCACTTACTTGGACAGTAGCTTTAGCAGACCATGCTAAGCCTATAAATAATTTCTCCTTGTAATTCAAACCGCAGCCGAAGCTGACCATAAACGTCGATACCACTCTAATGAGTAAGCATGAGAACAGACAGATTGATCCCATTTGCAGTGAACGGGTGTCTAATTCGTTGATCTGTAAGAAAATATCTAATTGTATAAGGTCAAATTAAAAATCTTAGTGAAGTTGGAGAAAGTCATTCAGCACACGTTTTTTATGAAGACGTGATTTTTCGTTTTTGACATAGGGGTCCTTGGGGAAAGATCTTCGGTATCATGAGCTGGAGTAATTTTTGCCAGCCAAAATTAAGATTCTAAAGTGCGCAGAGAGGAAACAGTATGTCATAGTTTGGCAGCCTTGTATGAAATCGCACAATACTCACTATTATTTGTGCACCAGTGAACGCAAAGAGTATTGGCTCAAAGAATATCCATAGTATGCGGAAGAGTTCGCTGACCGGGTTTTTATTGATCACCCAGCCTTGTTTGCTCCACAAATGGGCTGAGACAAAGCCTGACGACACTATTGCTAGTGGACCTGAAATTCCGAATGATCTGATCAATATACGGAGGTTTGTACCTACCTCTAGGGTATGTAAGACGAATCGGAAATACCCTTTTTTCCTGCTGAAATGTTTTAGTGGGGTCTATTTTACTTCGGCTTAACCCTTATTTATTTATTTCTATAACAGGCACATCAACAACATAAACACAATACAGTACATTAAACATTAGATAAAACTTAGATCTAGTGCTTACGTCACACCCTTAATCAAACAAAGGCTAGTATATTCCCAGAGTCCAAAATCCATGAGAAAAACACCTAACGTTGTCTGATTGGGTTAAAAGGGTATTTTCCGACTCACAAAATACTAAACATCATCATCGTCATCAACTCATATTCGTCCTCTGCTGGACATATGCCTCTCCAAATGCACGCTACTGTGATTTGTTTTCGGCTTCTCGCTTCCAGTTTCTGCCAGCCATCTTGCGCAAATCATCAATCTACTTTGGCTGAGGGCGTCCATTCTTCCGCGAGTGCGAGACGCGGTCTCTCGTTACTGCAACGGTCATCGTCAAAAGACTCATAGCCTCTCCAAAACTAATGCCCGCAATACACAAGCTAGTTACTGACATGGTTTTACAACTATTTCCGTAATCTTATGATCCTTTCAGGTCTTTCGACACTTTGATTGACTTACTTACTATATCATGCCAGTAGCTGACAAGTGTATATCTACTTTAACATCACTTCTGTCTCCAGAGAATCATGCAGATACAAATATCCTTCCTCCAACTTACCAGCACCACTCCAGCCGACAGTGGTGAAAATGAATAGAGAAAATAATCCAACAAGAAACAGTATTGAGAAACGTAGCACAACAGCGTATTTGTCTCCACTTTCAGGTATAAATGCCAAGACTAGTCCAAATATACAGCCGAATGCTAGACCAACCACCAAGGACAATGGACCCTGTGGACAACGAAATAGAACAGAATTAATTTCTTAACAATATACAATAAGAATGGCGAGTACTATTTTAGTAGTAGGGGGATGCGGGTTGGTTATAATGTCTCTTGCGGAACCGGAATAAATAGCGCAGCACGAATTTCCGAATATTTGTTTATTTATTGTTCAAGGCATCCTAAAGGGTTCATAGGGGCCATGGGTATCAGAGTGACATTTCTGAAACCTCGTAATCTACCGTGCCATTACGACAGGTTAGATAGATATATAGTTAGGTCAGATATATACTCTGATGTGTGAAAGAAGAAACTGTCGGGTTGGACTATGATGTGTATTGTGTACACAAATCTGTTGAACGGCCTGAAAATGTCCTCTGTGTGCACAGGACAGATGAAGGCAATCAAAATTAGGATGTTTTTACTACCTCTTCCATGAGGATTTCCCAAATCAGTCGTCAACAACAAAGGTGTAAAAATGTGCAAAAGAAAGAGTAATTATATAATATTCACCTTAATTATATTATACGTGACGGACTCCGTAGAAAACATGGCGTTTAGTATGATAGAGAAAATGGCGACACTGATCGAGTCGTCTATTGCTGCTGCAGCCAACACCATTGTCGGAATGCCCTTGGAGACACCATAGCCAGCGTCACGGAGCCTAAAGAGACATGGAACCACCACTGCCGGTGACACTGATGCTATCATGGTGCCGAGGAGAAAACCTGGGAAGAATAACATCTGGTTAGGTGTGTAACGATCAAGTGGCACTTGCCTCTAGTACGGCGGTTGCGGTTTCGGTTTTCGCTAAGGAGAACCTGCCATCATGTTTAAGTGATGAGCTAAGACATTTGTTGTGTACTCTAGGTGTTTCATATATCTTTATTTTTAGTATTGTAGATCAATCTCTGACGTTCTGCTATCCTAGTTTGTGCTCAAGAGATCGTGTGTTATGGAGAGATAATTATGAGTATAATCAAATCCCGTGGTGATCTGGGACCAGACATATTTCTTCCAATATACGACATAAAATGCGACCTGAAAGGATATCCGAGTACTTATAAGAAAAGGGACAGAAAATTGGAAATATAATCTTTGATCTCTGTTGGTTGGCCAGCTATTACTGAAAAGCTATTTAATATTAGATACTATACTGACATATCATATAGGTACAAATTTTATGGAAAGTGACGTGTATAATAGTGACTTTACTATGTATATTACAAATACATACGACTATATGTATATACTTACTCCAAATCCACGGCAGATTCAGCAAAAAATGAGTGCTGATTGAAATGCAGACGCACTCCACCAGCCAAGGAAGTAAACCAAGTTGCAATACAGCGGCGTAGTGCTTTTGCAAAACTTTTGCGTCCAGACCCAGACCAGCTCGAGTCAGAATAATGACGAGTGCTATCTTCCTGAAAAAGAAAATACAGAGACAGACATTAGTCTTATATTTAACTAGCTGTGCCCCATGGTGTTACTCTCGGCGAATTGCGTTTATATCGTTCCCGGTGAAAGGACAATACAACTTGAAATCTGCTCAAAAAAAGCAAAACGCCCACGATAAACAGTGCTGGTTTTCAGTTTTTTTTTTGCATTGTTTTCCGAATAATATGAGAATAGATAGAGCCTGTAACAGGTATAACTACTACTAAGTTTCAGATCCGCACGGACACATTTAAGTTTCATTTAGTGTACCACAAGTCGGTAAATAAGTATTCTTACGAGCAACGAAAACGTATATTGGTTGCAGCACTAATCTGAGTCGATTTCATTGCTGGCGAGTGTACTTATGTTATAAACAATAATCCGGTCGGATCGGCCATAAGTACTTAATTACTTACCTAAGATCCTGGTTCAACTTCACAGATTCTTTTGACATATGAATCCATCCCAAGTTCTGAAACATGATGCCGGTCAGCAGCATTCCAATAAGGGCTGGTAGGGTAGTTAGCCTCACAAATACCCATCCGACCAGGTAAGCGCATGTGCACATTAATGTCATGGCGAATAATTCACCCTGAGGGTTCACTGCGTCGCCGAATTTGGCGTAAAGCGTGCCCCATATCAGTAGAACTGAAAATATTTGTTCAGTAATTGTAATGCCATGAAATTTGATACATAAAATTCAAGTCTATGAGGGATAGAACGAGAACCTTTTGAAATAGCACGTCTAGCTTCTCTAGGCCTGATCTTGCTTAAAATCGTTGCTGCTCCCAGAGTTGCCTAACTTAGATGATTGGATGCGATAACGAAAGCCAGCTCGCTTAAAAAAAATTAAATCGGTCGAGTATCACAAGTTTTGGTATTTGCTTATCATAGAACCATCGTTTGTGAGAGACTAATGTGATTTGAAGGGATTAAGCGTACGTTTTACTGATACTGATACGTCTAAGTTCACAACAGACAAATATACATTATTCATAACAGATAGGAGTACTCACATATTAATATAATACATAACTGCTGAGCTGTTTGTCTATAAGTAGAGAATGCTGGGTACGGACAATACTTCTGCCACCAACTCGGCTCCCAGGACGGAGTGGAGTCTTTTTGATGGAAACGTTGACATAACATTGCCCATATACTGAAAACAATCAAAATTACATAACAATATGCCGCCTTTTAGTTCCCAAGTTGGGTTGCTAGAGACACTTGCTAATCAAATATTCTACAGATTGTCAAGCGTACTTTTAGAGAGTACACATCGAACGTGAGTTTCCCCACAACGTATCAATTTACCGTGAGATCATTGCTTAGGACCTAATGTGATATTTTACTTACATATTTATGAGGTAAGTAAAATCAATAAATTTAATTAACAATTTACAACGATGACATTAGTTGCGAAGTTATAAACTTACCTTATTTTAGGACGATCTGACTGCAATGGCGTTTGTTGTAAATCTGGAAAAGAAAACCGAACTTTTTATAACTTAACAAAGGCAGCATTTCTTGCATGCACAATAATAGTCCCCCAAAGTATCCTAAAATATCTGCGTCAAAGTGAACGTAACGAATTATGTGCAAATGATTATGTCCTACAATTACTAGCATTTTCTTTTATTTGGC
Source organism: Conopomorpha cramerella (assembly GCA_012932125.1). Classification (NCBI taxonomy): domain Eukaryota; kingdom Metazoa; phylum Arthropoda; class Insecta; order Lepidoptera; family Gracillariidae; genus Conopomorpha; species Conopomorpha cramerella. The sequence continues at coordinate 9,525 of SJJU01015533.1, forward strand.
ACTTGAAAGTAAAAAAAAACGTATACCCGAGAGAAAGATCGGGAAAAACTGCGAAAATTAGAACGTCTTCAACTTTTAGCTAAACTGAGAAGGTTCTGACTTTGAGTATGACCCTCCCAATTTCCGGCGATACGGATATCAGCGTGGGGAGCCGGTAAGGGTCCAATAATATCCCTATAGGTAAGTACAGTAAAAAGTGGTCTCTCAGTTTTAATGACACTTCTTGTGGTAAACCATCAATAAGGTAGAGAGGTTGTTTTTGTAAAATGACATTCATATGTTTCAACCTTAGGCTAGTAGACTAGATTCTTGGCTGACTATTTTTACCTAAATTAAGCCACATTTATTAGCTATAACCCTACCTGGTTTCTAAATAAATTTATATCTGATAATATTACTTCACAGTTCACACTAGCTGTCCCTTTGTCAGCTCAGTCAGCTGCCAAAAAACATAATGATATCATTCCGTATTACATCTTAATGTCTATTTCTTTGACAAATGACGTGTTATTTGATCAATTTATAGCAAGCATTTATGTAATAGGTGCCTTAAATATGTACAAATAGCTATATAATGCCGTTTCCATGACTTCGACGACATCGCAAAGTGTATTTAACACATTTTGCACGTGTATTATACGTATAATGAACAACAATGCTTATGTCCTGAACTAATACTGTCTATTACACACGCCTGTCACGCTATTTGATGTCATATGCTAAGTGATAATAAGGTCGCAAATTTATTTGCTTTAGGTAATTTTATAGGAACGTTTTCATCTCCTTTAATACGCTATGATCACGTTTTCAAGACGTAATATTATAGCTACTAATTTATTAGGTATCTATGAGCGGTTGTAGTACAGTGACTGCTTCGGCTTCGCAAAAGGAAGCTGTGGGTTCAAGTCCGGTCATACTATTCGTATACATATTGCAATTTTCTCTTTCAGAGCCTATAGCTATAGGTACCTCGCAGTTTGATGACGTTTTATGCCGTTTATTCTGATGCTATGCAAATATCGGGAAAGTAAAATATAAATATATTCCTGATAATAAACATTCTTACCGATATGTTTTTAAATCCGTTTAGAGTGTTAGCAAACATACATAACTATATTCCACAATTACCGCTACACACACAGCACAGACGGCAAAAAATAGGTAGCGTATGGCGTACAAGTATTTTTCGATTTTTTTAAAACACGATGATTTGACCACCATCCTGCCTCATGTTAAGCAGCGAGTCTACGATGGGGCACACTTGTTCATTAGGTACCTATTCCTGGATAGGTTAATAATATGTAATACTCTCAGCTGATACGTTTATGATATGTGGACCTAATATCTGCGATGCAGCTTTACCTACCACAAATATTTTAATTAAATGGAGACATTTCTTGTGAGTGTGTATTTATAGTGCAGATCCACTCACTTATTATCAACGCCTAGTGTAAACTAAAGATTTGTTTGAAAAGCAACTTACAACTAATTCAATAAGATAATATGTTTTTAAAGAGGAAATTAGCGACTGAATTAAAAATAAAATCTCAACGACGGAGGTGGCGTGGTTCTTTTTCACCATCTAACTCCCTTATGACGCAATTTAGAAGTATATACCTAAATAGGTTTATTAAACTATTAAATACACTTTTTTTCGTGAGGTAATCCTCATGGACACCCCGCCGCCATGGGGCAGCGAACGGGTTAGTGTCGGACTCTTAGCGACTAAACCCCCACGATAATCTCCGTGTGGCATACTGGGCGGGTTCTGGAAGTACCCGAAGGAATTGCGTCAGAACCCACCCAAGCGATCGGTCCAGCTTGGAGTCCGGGGCGGACGGTGGTGAGCCTGCCCCAATGACCTCCATCGCCGACAGCGGTTATCAGGTCATGGGGTAAACGACGCCCTTCTCGGGGCCGTACAAGGAGGTGTCGGGAACACTACTCCGACACTCACGACCCCAAAGACCCCTTTTAGGACGCCTTATTCGCCAGGCAGGATATACCGTAGTCCTATTCTTGTCTATACGCTCGAAACTACAGGGCTGAGAGTTCCTGGATTAGCATATAGGCTATAACTAATCCCGATGGTCGACGGAAGACGGATTTTTTTAAATGTAAGGTACAATATTGACCTCCATTATTCCATAACCGTCCTTGCTCCTTTAAATAGTTAACGAGCGCGGGTTTAAACTGCTTATTCAACTCTCCCAAAAAAAAATTTTTTTCAACAACGTTCATACTATTTGTACTTAAAGTTTGATCTTTAATCGATACGCGAAGATGAGGAATAACATAACACCTTTAAAGTTTTTACTGTTTGTTATCATGTAACTACTCTGACGCCAGTGCCACAAATTGAACCAAATATTGCTTATGGAGTATACTCCATGGTCTATAGACCAGGCTGTAAGATGGCACATGTTGATGCACTAAGCAGGAACCCAGTAGAGGTTGTTAGGGTTAACAGACTTGATGTTACAGACTGGTTCTATACAGTTCAATAATTCGAAATAAGCACAGTTAATTTGTGGGACCTTTTTTCATCTTTATTTGAAATCTTAATTACACACATCAAAAGTGTCTAGGGATCAAGAACATTTTTAGCTCTAAAAAAATCTTATTTATTTAAATCAAATCTAATCTTCTGGATTGGTCTCCTACATAATTCCCCATACCTCACCATATTTTGAATAATTTATGAATGAATTCAGTTTTTGTAAAATATATTCTTCTAAAATGTACTTGATTCACGTGTAAAGAGTAACAAAAAACCAGACATCCATAAAACACTTTCTGGTATATAATGTAATATTAGTCCAAAAGCGGAACTTTAAGCCAATAGGGTCAATGTATATTGTATGATATCGCTCTATTAAACTGTTATTATAGTGCTTTATTACTTCAGTTTTCAGTCACGTGAACCACATCGGCCTCATTTAATCAGTCCTAATGGAGTTACAGTTTATTGAAATATGAATCACTATTACACACTGTGGTAGTTTTTACACGTTACTTATAAGGGGTATTTTATGTTAGTTTTCTTTGTGTCTTAGTTCGTTTACAATTTGTAGACAAACAGTAATTACGTAATTCAAAATGTCTCAAGCCCGGAATAATTTATTGTAAGGTCAAGTAGGAATGTAGTTAAAACAAAGGATTACAAAACATCTTTTTAAAATTAACATCAAAATACAAAACATACATTTTACACATAAATATTTTTTCTTTCGGATGCTCCGCGTTTTTTCTCAGCGTGGGGGGATTTCAAGAATAATTTTGAAAAATATTTCGTTGTTTTTTCAAAATAAAAGAAATAGGTAGTATAAATAAAAATCATCGAATACGGCGCAGTCGTCCTAAAGTTCAGGAATTAAGACGAATAATTGTTTGAATTAAGAACGAATGAAACGGAAAACACTGCAGGTAACACCGGTAAGTACAACTTTTAGTAAAAAAAAAAATATTTTCTTACCGTTTCTGCTGCTGTGTCTACTATTTTCCATGGCACGTGATTTACTTTAAAAAGTAGGTATATACAATTATATTTCCCTTAATTTGTTAGCGTAAACTTGACCTGTTTTCACAATTAAATCACTAATGAGCACAGTCAAAGATGAATACAAAAGTTTATCGTCAATTTAATCTTCTTTGGTACTGATAATTCCGAATACTAACTTCTATAAGTAGTTACGTTAAACATTTAAAAATAACTCTACTCTCAGAACATAAGTAGATACAACTAAGACCTTTGTAAAGATTTTCTAAACAACAATAAGTATAGTTTGACCGCGATACATTTATCAGTCTTCTTACGATCGTAAAGTAAACAAAAACATAACCTATATTTTTATAAGCGATAAATTCTTAGGAGGCGCGCGGGCGTGCGACACACATGTCTTTACTCACAGAGTGTGACTTACACACTGGGACTGACGTGAGCTGTGACGAAAAATGACGTTTATGTCGGCCTTGTTATGTGCGAATATGATGAAGATAGAGTTCATGCTAGCGTGCCTTTTCTTTGGTTCATTACGTTTGATTCATAGAAAATAATACGCTAATTAATTATTGTTGGCGCCATTGGAGATGCTGGCTCCAAATTCTCACTCTTGTATTCAATACAGTGGATACAAAAAAAAACATTATACTTTAAGTATGAAATATTTAATTAACTTCACAATACTTCTGTCTCAGTAAGTTAAACTGTGCTTATGTTCTGAAGTTAAGTCAATCACAATCTACGTTAATTTTGTGACGGCCGGCCCTGGG
>SJJU01015537.1:0-16454 GCA_012932125.1 Conopomorpha cramerella
AAATTGAGATCTGTAGTCTCTGTCTACCCCTCTGGGAGACAGGCGTGAAGTTTATGTATGTATGTACATTAATTTCTATTTCACACATTTTCGTTCCTACTTCTGTCGATAATGTCCCACTCTTAGGTAGACAAATAAATGTATGAAATTAGTGACAGAAACAGGACCGAGAGAACACAGAACTGTCAAATAAGCGCTATGGAAAATACCCCATTTATTTAATGGCGTATGTGTGTGCGATAATGTGGACTGCCAATTCTATGTTTCATCTTTGTCATTATCAAGTCAAATGTGATTAGGTATCTAATAAAGAAGTGTGCTCTATCGAATACGATCTAAGACCACGTCGCCGCTTAACACCAGACATGATGGTCGACAACCTCTTGCTTGCAATTCATTATTAATTACATAGTACATATAAGATAAAGTCGCCGCCCGCTGTCTGTCCTATGCTTAGATCTTTAAAACTGCACAACGGATTTTGATGCGGTTTTCTTTAGTAGGTAGATTGATTATTGGGGAAAGTTTATGTGTATAATACATGTATATAAATGTAGTAAAACCCTGTTAATAATGTATAAGTATTGGTAAAACAACGTTTGCCGGTTTAGTTAATAATAATTGTAACTGTAAAATCTGTTTATGGCGATTAATTTAGTTGAAAACATGCTGCACAAATTCCAACAGTGAAAGCTCACCCTATAAAAAAAGACTGAAGAAATAACTTCGATGCGGGTTCTTTGACTCGTTGAGTGGGCCAAACACCCCAAAAGAAAGAAAGAAAGGAGTATAACCAGTAAATTGTTTATACCACCATTGCCAAGTCTGGAGAAGCGATATGTTTGCCAACAATTTTTTTCACTTTCTGTTATACCTAGAACTTTATCTAGTTAGTTCACTGGCTAATGAAAGTTGCGCTGTACTAGGTTTGCGTAGTTATTTATTTAGAACTAGCTTTCCGCCCGCGGCTTCGCGTGCGTGGACTTCGGTTATATTACGGTATAAAGGAATATTTTTGTTGTCCCTCTGGAATATCAATATTTTCCGGGATAAAAAGTACCCTATTATTTAAACCGGACTTCTAACTATACGTATGCAAAATTTCAAAGCAATCGGTTCAGTAGTTACGGTGTGAAAGCGGAACAAACAAACAAACGAACTCTTTTTCCCATTTATAATATTAGTAAGATTATGGAAATGGAAAATATACAGCTAATATAACAAAAACACTTATAGAATTAGTGGTATTATATGTTACACATTAGCTAAAGAAGTTTTCACTTTCAAAATGTGTAGGCACAATTAAGTCAATGAGAATTAATTTGATAACAATAAATTTTATTTTCAAAAAGCATGAAATGAGAACTAATACGTTTTACTATTTTACGTATACCGAGTGATTGAGAAATAACTTTTTGACCCTTATGAGTCTATTTCAGCAGCCGTCAATGTCCCCAGAGTACTAGCGACCCGCCGTGGCTTCGAACGATTGCAATGCCGATACTAAGTGTTTCTCTACTATATTATGCAAATTGCTTGTAAAAGGACGCCGAGCAATGGAAAATCTTTTTTTTTTTAATCCCCATACAAAATATCATCTCCCGAGGCAAAACATTGTATATTTTGTATGGAGATGAAAAAAAAAATTGTGTTTGCCCCCAATGGCGTCATAGTAAAAGTTATTCATATTGACGACCCCAACAACGTTTCTAAGACCATTGCTCGGGGTGCTCTTACACTTACCTTCCTCAAGAATTACTCCATAAAACCGCCACAAAATCCGGTGCGTGGTTTAAGCATACATAGGGACAGTCAGCGGCATTCGACTTTGTTTTATAATATGTTGTGAAGCACCGTCAGCTGACCGAGTTTGTAGGGGGTGATCGATTTCATTTCCGATCGGGGACATTGACACCTACAGAAATGGGCTCAATAGAAATTATGGAAACAGTAGTTTTCGGCTTTTCCGACACAACCTGTATGTAGGTATGTGTGTGTGAATTGGTCTCGTCACGTTGACTTCGATCGTCTTCTTTTTTTACAAATGTAATTATCTTGTTAAATTATCTTTTTTTTTACATAAACTGCACATTATGACAATGTTACGTATATTTGACGGCCGGCATGGACCAGTGGTCAGGACATCTGCCTCTAGGACGACGGTCGCGGGTTCGGTTCCCGCCACGGACATAATTCTTTAGTGAAGAGCTGAGGCATTTGTTGTGTGCGTCTGGGTATTTTATTTATCTATGTATATTTTATTTAAAAGTGTTTATGTAAGTATATCAGTCTCTGACACCCATAGTACAGGGTATCCTAGTTTGGGGTCAGGTGACCGTGTGTAAAAATGTCCCGACATATTTATATTATCTGTGTCTTGATAACTTTCAGTAGAAATTAAAAATCATTTGACGAAACTAGTTTTCTCCCGTGCTGCGATAGACTGTGGGGGTTAGGACGATAAGAGTACGTCCGTTCGATTCGTGTCGATCCATTCGTTTTCGCAAATTGTTTTCTCAATGTTCTAACCCCACTTATCCACCCATCGCCGACACCTTTACTTCGATTTGGAGCCAACTGTGAGACTAAGAGTGACCTAACCCCCTACGTTTCCACCGGCCAAACATTGACAAGAAAACTTGTTTGACACATATCCACGTACGCTGGTTATGTCTTATTTCACGTACAAATTACCAGATCACTAGGCGGATTTCTTCTGCATGTTTCGCCGGTGGAAACGCACGGTTAGAGGCATATCGCACAGTTAGAACAAAAGTGTAACAAAACGAAATGTGTAATTTTACGAAATTGAACCTTAACATAAAATATACAAAACTTAAATTACAAAATTGGCATGTTTCGTATTGGGCCCTTTTTGTTCTAACTATGCGATATCTGAAGAAGTAATTTCTGGATAGACAGGAAGACATAGAAGGATTCTTAGCTTAGCTTCTTTCTTCTTATAGTTCAACTCATTACTGATGAGTGCGTTTTGTAACGTAGTCTTTTTAACCGACATCAAATTTATTATATATTAAATTTATTTATGTTTCATATCTACCTCATAACGACTGCAACGATTTTGACAATTCTTTTTTCATTGAACGCTGCTTATTCCCTTGTGTACTTATTTTAATTTGGTTCAGTTCTGACAATGGCGATACTATTGCAAGCACAGTTCACACTTAACCCACATAGAATCACGCTAAATCATTATCGACAATTTACTGCTTTGTTATGGCAAAGGAAAATGAACTTGTTTTTCAGAATTTCTTTCCCTATTCTGTAGCATGCTATTCTATGTACGTATATGGATGTTATTTATTGACAACTAGGAAATAAACAAAATGCCACTTTTAGTCGGGACATGAACGATCTTGACATCGTAGCTACCAGTGGCGTGCACACCATATAGGCAAAAAGACACTGCCTACCTTAGTACTTTGGCTACCCGAACTAATACTAGAGTTATTTCTAGATATTTTATCACGACACAGGCTAACAAAGGTCTTGTATTTTGTGGGTGAGTAGATAGGTAGGTTTGTAGGGTCCCTATGTATCGTAAAGACAAGTTACCTATACATAGGTGTCAATCCTTGAGGATTACCTACTGCCTACCTTGGCGTAAAAGCCAGTGCACGCCACTGGTAGCTACAAACTATGTTATTTGCTGTTTCACTAATGAGAATGACGAAACCAGGAATGCACATCGTTTTACGCTGCGATGCCAGAGTAAAGATGCCAGTTTCTTCCCGGTTCTTCTGGCCAGTAAAATAAATGAATTCGAACCGGGGACGATTACTTTTGTTTCAAAGTCATAAATTACGTTCATCAAGCTTTGTTTTATGCTACTGTATATCTGTATGTTATAGCACTTATAACGATGAAATAAAGAAAGAATGCAGCAGACTTGACCCCTGGGAGGTGTGTGTCTTTCTAGGGCGGCCCCGACTCCACTGGCACTTTACATCACATGTAAACCTCTGTCATTAATCGACGTCATCCATCGTCTCCGTATGCCCCAACCATCTAAGCATTCCCTTTTCAATATAGGTCACTATGTCTTTCACTAAATTACAACTATTAATACCTTATTAAACCGGGAGGTCCCGGGTTCGAGTCCGGCTACTGGACGTGTACCAATGGGACTCTTTTTCAGAGCCTATGTACGCAACGCAACGCTCGTACCGTGAAGGACAACATCGTGATGAAACCCGCACACCACAAGGTGTGTGAACCCTATAACGGCGATGGGCTCACCCCCTGTCACGTTGGGTTAATTACGCTTGGTGAACCGTGGGTATTTGCTTTAGCAAGTGCCTCTGCCTACCCCTCTTTGGGATTAAAGGCGTGAAGTGTATTTTTTTTAATTTTTTTATTTATTAATACCTAGTAATATTATTATTTGTCATATTTGAATGAATGAATGAATGAATATACTCTTTATTGCACACTGTACATTACGAGTGTAAAAAATAATACAATGGAAAAATTGCAAAAGGCGACCTTATCGCTCATAGCGATTTCTTCCAGGTAACCTGGAACGTTGGGTTAAATACGCTTGGTGAACCGTGGGCATTTGCTTTAGCAAGTGCCTCTATGGGATTAAAAGGCGTGAAGTGAAGTGTATTTTCTACTAAATGATTACTTAAAGAAATAAAATATAAATAAATACACTTCACGCCTTTTAATCCCAAAGCGGGGTAGGCAGAAGCACTTGCTTAATAAGCAAATGCCCACGGTTCACCAAGCGTATTTAACCCAACGTAACAGGGGTTGAGCCCATCGCTGTTAGAGGGTTCACACACCTTGTGGTGTGCGGGTTTCATCACGATGTTGTCCTACACCGTATGAGCGTTGCGTTGCGTACATCGGCTCTGAAAAAGAGTCCCATTGGTACAATTAAAGAAGTCGTACATATTTCTTTGTCTCTTTATAATTGTAAAAAGTGTAATAATATTCCAATCTAGATATATCTAATAAGTGATTCTATTCTAAGGTAGACAGATACGTAGTACCTAGGTAAGCAAAAATAATACCTAACTCGTATAGCTAGATGATTTAAAGAATAAAATTTGAATATGATAATCCAAGCCTGAGTAGCGAACGATCAAATAGAGCTTCGTGCCAAAGCTCAGTTAAATCGAAGGTGACTGACCCACATCTGAGATATCCGCATTTACCTAAATGGGTACGTACGTGCCTACCTACCTACATGAGTATAAAATGGAAAGTTTAAGTATTAACAAACTTTTTACATTCTGAACTGTTGTAAAAACGTGTAAAAGCTATTAATATAATATATTTATTATCTACCTAATTATGATAAGAAACGAAATCCCGAGTTGTGGTACACTTAAGCTACACTTTTACTAATTGTTACGAAAAGAGATGAAGCAAAGTTTACGAAACACTTTGAAGAAAAATCAACAAAGAGCTGTAACACCTCCGCATTGAAGACAAGGAGGAAAACAATCGTGCGCGTAGTCGAGTGGAGGCGGGCGCGTAGCATCTCGCGCCAGTCGCCGCCGTAGCCGCGTAGCGCCGTAGCAGCGTAGCAGGGAGCGGCTGTTGGCGCTCAACCTCCGCATTACGCACACTATTACTCCAATATTACCATTCTCCGTAACTGTCTTTTGGAGATTTCACCCATACCAATATCATACTTTGCAGAGAATAAAAAGGCTCGACGTAATGACGTCTCTGCAGTGACAACCTGCAAAGCCTTCACCTGCCTTCTGAAGAACAATGGCGAGACGTTTTCGGTAGTGAATAAATAAACTGCAGGTCAGTGGGGTTCGGTTCTTTAGTGTTATTTTTCGGTGTTTTCAGATGTAGCATATGAGGGTTTGTTTCAGTGCGACGGCGGTATGCGGGCGTAGGGCGCATGCCCGGATCGATCTCGCGGCATCGACCGTCGGAGAGCGAGGCGGGGCTCGCGCCAGTCGCGCCTCAGTCGACCGCGCGCCGTCGCCGCGTGAACACGTCGCGCGCCCGGACCTGCATGGCGCGACAGACTGAATGCCTCGCGCCCCCGGGGAATGGCTTCGACCGAAGAAGAGGCGACTCCGACCCCTCTATTACATGAAGATGACTGCCTCAGTGTCAGGAAATGGTGGTGTTTCCTTCTGTCGTCGACGTTCACGTTCCTCGCGGGGTTACTTATCGTGTTGCTATGGCGCGCGTGCGCTCTGCTATGCTGCCGCAAGGAGCCGGAGCTGTCGCCCAACGACCCCAAGCAGAAGGAGCAGAAGGCGGCCCGCCAGAACAAGCAGGAGTTCGAGGGGACCTTCATGACCGAGGCCAAAGACTGGGCTGGCGAGCTCATCTCCGGTCAAACCACCACAGGCCGGATATTGGTGAGTCGCTCTTGTCAATCCAATAGTATAGTTTTAGTGCCAACTAGTGTTACCAACAACACACCTAAATCAATGTGTCAACATTCACATAAAATAGACGGAAAACGGTCGGCAATTTCGTTGACGTTCTGCTATCTGAAGCTTTTTATTGCTGCGTGAAGTTCCTTCAGCAATATTAATTATTATCTCAACTATATGTTGGGACCGGTGTCCTAAAAAGCCTTCGAAAGCCCACACACGAACTTTTGTGATGACGGTAATAAATAGAAAGCTTTATTGACACCTACACAGTGCTTGTTTTCGACTACGAGAGTCATATAGTGATTATAGACGACCACAGTCAAGTTCATTCATCTTTTGCCTCATATAAATTACATTAATGCATATTTATAATGTCTGCAGTGATAACTTTATTATAATCATATTTGTGGGTAGTTAGTATCTAAATTCATGCAGGTGATAATTAATGTACTTGTTTGTTTTTGTTTGTATTGTGTGCAGTGTTGTTCAGATTGAGTACTCGCGGTTTATTGCAATCAATTACGTTTCGTGTAATAGGTAACTACTTCGGTGCACATAATCGTAGCTGTTTGTGATATGATTCAAAATCTCGAATTACCCCATTAAATGCAAAAGGGGTTTGTGATTTCTGATTGCTAAATATTTCTTACATTGTGTTGAATTCTTTTTATAATAATTATGAGATTAACGAAGAATTTATAAAAATAAACATGAATTAAACTACTAATTTAGTTAAATGCAATATTAGTAGGATAATTATAGGAGTATAGACAAGAGCATCACTGATATTGTGCTATCACTTAGGTGACTTGTAGACTTTTAATGTAGGCTTAGATTGACAGTTGTAATCGTTTATTGCCCAATGATATTAGTAGGACTCCGACGTATTTCGCATCCACAGTGATAGATGCAAGTGACAAATATTTAATAGGTACTCAATGGGGAATTTTCTTTGACGTTTTTCTGACAGATTTTGCATGCCATTACTGTCAAACTTTGTTTGGAAAGAATGACAGTAATGGCAGTTCTCCCCCCGAAAATCTGTCAGAAAAATGTCAAAGCAAATTCCCCATACTCAATGTCTTTATTGCATTACCATAATGTTATAATAGATGTTACAAATTAAATGCAGTGTATAAATCAATTATCGACCCTGTAGGGCACAGCAACATTCCGATGTGCTTATTTAGGTATAGCTCATATAATATTATTATTGAAACATACCCCCTTACCAATAAACGCGTTTTCACTTATACAACGGTTATTACAGGTCTACTTGAACTGGTTATTCCGTATTTGACATACAACTGACTAGTTAGGTTGAGCTTTGTGTATCTTCGAAATAGCAATTCCGCCATTATTAGTAAGACCCTTAGTTTCTATTAACAACATAAAACTACATACACAAACTATGAACAACATAAAACTATGTACTTAGCTTATCAATTTTGCAACAAACTAACTTAACTTATTATTCCAGGCTGAGTAATTATGTCTTAATTTGTACCTAAGTCTTCAAGATGTAGTGTGATTAAATATCAATTGTCATAATACTACCCGACTTACAGACGCATACGTGAGTAGAGATAAATTTATTATAGACGTTTATTTATTTTTTTACAAGATTTAAAAAATAAAAGTAGGCTCTTAATTCGATGGTAATCTTTTTGTTATGTTTATTCACGAATCTGTTGACAAGGTGAACAGTTTGAAAGCGGGTGCTTATCGTTTGGTCACCATTTTTGTTTCAGTTCCGACAGTAGAATCCATGAGAAAATCACATCTCTGTTTGTCTTTTCAGTTGTTATTCCTAACTGTAATTGACTACGGAGATGATCTAGTGATTAGGGTGGATTGGGCCTCAAGAGCCGTGTGGTGACGGCGAATAGAATACATGTGTCACCACCCCAGCCTAACTTTTCCCGTCATGGGGGTCGTAAGAGACGACCGAGGTAGCTCTCCAGAGAACGGTCAGCAGCGCTCTCTGTGAGTTAAACCACAACACCACTGCGATCGTCAACCCGCCTGCCAAGCGTGGCGATTACTGGCATTTCACACCAAATGACGGATCTCATTGGGGGAGGCCCTCGTCCAGCAGTGGACGTTATGTGGCTGATGATGATGGGCCTCAAGAGTGTCCTCTGGATGCCCACCCAGCACCAACGATAGCTGAAGGCCATCAGGGGGGTGTTCAGCAGATGTCTGACTGGGTCCGCTTTTTTTTTCCTTTTAAATCCTAGACATAATAAGATAATTCAACTAACAGAAAGTCATTCCGTTGTCAGCTAATCGGGACCGTGACTGTATCAAAGGGGTTATTACCTTCCCGTCTATAAAACGAGACGAATAGGCAAAGTTTTCCAGTATAAAATTTGATTTCGTTTTAATGGAAACCACGATAGAAGCTACTACACTCTGAGCTCATTGTTTAACATTTTAATATAACAAAGAGCTCTGCATAAAGTGTTTTGTGTATTCAGATATGTTCCATATTCTAGGTCGCTCGTTCGTAAGGCTTCGTTGGAAGTCTTTGTGTGAGATTTATATAGGAAACTTAGGTGGTACCAAATTAGGTACGTACTAATAATTTTAGAGCTGTATTCGTGTCTGAAATAATTTCAAAGTTTATGCTGTTCTTTTATGAAAGTCTGGTAGATATCTTTGTTATTATGTACTTATATTAAAATAAAATTCCTCCCATTGTCGGTCCCTATGTATGCTTAGATCTTTAAAACTACGCAACGGATTTTGTTGCGGTTTTCTTTAGTAGGTAGATAGATACTATTCTTAAGGAAAGTTTATAATATGTATAACACATGCATTTAATAGCAGAGAAACACTGTTAATATATACTGAAAAAGCAACGTTTGTCGTGTCTCCAATAAATATTTTATGTAGTAACTGGCTATACCCCGTGGTGTTACCCACCGTGTGTTTCGGAATAAATCATAGCCTATGTTATTTCTAATGCCTCTAAGAATATGTATACAAGTTTCATGATATCTGTCAAGTAGTTTTCGCGTGAAAGCTTAACAGATAAACTTACTTTTCACAATTTTAGTAAGATAATAATTTCAATACGAGCTTATTTTATTACTTACTCAGTGGATTCTCCGCGGATTTACTCGCGCTGGGTTACTAGGGTTATTAACGGCGTACCTAGCTGTCTAAAATCCCCTAATGGCCCTCATCTGTCGGTGGTGCTGGGTGGGCCGTGAGAACCCAGTAGATATTCTTCAGGTCGCTCAACAAACAATTCAGTATTAAGAGCGGTTGTTAGCTCCTTCTTACTTGCTCTTTCACGGTTTCAGTATGTATGTCGATGGTCACAATTAAAAATGTCGGTAGTGCAATTTTAGGAATAATAATATGTACTTTTCTACACCGTTTAATTGGCGATATTAAGATCTATAAACTTATACGTATACCATCACGAAAATATACCAAATATTATAAACTGTTGTAAATTTGAAGTATACGTACCACAAGTAGTTTAGTTTTAATATGAAAAACTAACTTCTATCTTCTTTTCTGAACATGTTCCGTTTTGCAGATCCGACTTTCTTAATAGGGACCATCGATGTATAGTGGAGTACCGCCGTCCACCTCGGGACCGTTTGAACAGATTCTGGAAATCTCATTCCTAGGCCAGAATAATGGCCGTTTCAATGTTGAATCTATTATGACAGGTGCCAAATTGATTTGTTACTTTAATACCACCAAATAGAGTGTATTTTACATTAACCACCGGACCCTATTAAGAAGCTTTTTTTTTAATCACTATGAACAAGCGTTTGACCACCATCAAGTTGTCTTCGGCTGTTTAGTTTTTTGACGTTTAATAACTCTATACTACGGGCTGCATGCACGAAAAACATGACGTCATTGTCCCATTCTTGTACTACTACTACTGCAATGTTTGAGGTTTTCACGTCAAAGTACAGTCCGAAAACCCGACTTCGCAGACAGCCATTTTTGTCACAGAATTACAATCGGTAATTTTCACTCGACATGCACACGTACAAAGTAATAAAAACCAAACTATGGAAAATTTAATAGCACATGTAAGAATTGTGCGCTCAAAGAATTTAATTAGTGTGGGCGAAGTATGGAACAGGTGATGTCATAAGCCAAGCATTTATATGACTTCAAAGTTATTGGTATGCAAAGCCTCGGCGCCGGTGTGCTGCACACAATGATTTTATTATATAACTAGTGGACGCCCCGCGATTTCATTCGCGTAGTTTAGATTAAATTTCAAGCGTGTAACTTCAGCGGTTTTGATTTTCCATACAAAAGTTTTTTCCCGCTAACTCCCGTTTCCATGAGAATTTTCCAATAGCCTGTTGCACTAAAGCTTTAAGTGTACTAAGGTACCTGCATCCCAAATTTCAAGCGTCTACCTTGAGCGGTTTAGATCCCGTTAATTCCCGTTCCTGTGGGAATTTCGGGAATCCCTTCCTTAGTGCACCCCTATGGTACCTAAGCTACGTCCGTTCCAAATTTCAAGTCCCTACGTTTTGCCGTTTGGCCTGTGCGTTGATATGTCAGTCAGTCAGTCAGTCAGTCAGTCATTCAGTCAGCTTTTCCTTTTATATATTTAGATTTTCTGGTTTCATTACGTAGGTACAGTCGGGCAAAAGTTTGGACCCTAAGGTTTTTTTTTTTTTTAATCACTATGAACAAGCGTTTGTCCACCATCCTGCCTGATGTTAAGCAGCGATGTGGTCTACGATGGAGCACACTTGTTCAGTAGGTACTTATTCACCCGCGACTTGAAGACCTTTAAACTATACTGCGCAGGAAACACAGAGGTCCAAAGTGTTATAAATGTTAGGTAATTTTTTTTACCATAATAGGTACATATACTTACCACTTTTTAAACCGCATACTGCGTGTAATAAAAGGAATCCTTGAAGAAATGCCCCTTGGGGGGGCATGTTTTGGAAATTAGCACCTGTATTTGTACCACATGCAAGCAAATAAATGACTATGATTATGAATTTTTTTTTTCATTTCCATACAAAATATTTTTGCCCCAGAAAATGACATTTCTTTTATAATTGATGGCGGATAACATCGTCGTTTATGATTATTTTTTTGTTGGAAAGAAGATATTTCATGGGTAGTCCTATGATAAGGAACTTTAAAAGTTCCTAGTAGTAATAAGTGAAGTCGGTTTTTTTCTCTTTAAAATTATGTTGAAAGTGTACCAAACACAATATCCTATGGCCAGTATTTTTTAGTGAAAGAGAAAAATAATGGGTACTAACTGGTAAGATCTTTGCTCGCTAATTACGGCCCGCATTTACACGCTCCAATAGCGTTTGATTAAAAGAGGTAAAATACACAGATTCTGAAGTGACCCTTGTGTTTTCTGTTCAAATATACGGGAACGGTTCTGTCCTGTAGATAGTCGATATTACTTAGTTGTCTGTCGGTTTTGTTTCTAAAGTGGAAGGAGATACTTCCCGTCTCTCTCGTACTGTTTTTCTCGCCCATGAAAATTACCCCGACCATTTTCATTTATACTATTTACTTGCACACGTCAAAAGTGTCTAGGGTTCTAGAACATTTTTAGCTCTAAAAAAAATCGAATTTATTTAAATCAAATCTAATCTTCTGGATTGGTCTCCTACCTAATTCCCCATGCCTGTATCAATTTACTTAACTAATCACTATATTTTGAATAAATTATGAATGAATTCAGTTTTTGTAAAATACATTCTTGATTGCAATCTTCTAAAATGTACTTGATCCCTATATATAGACACTTTTTATGTGTGTATTTTTTATAATTCGAGGGAATTTAACATCAGGTAACTTCCATTTTAGAAATCAGTGATTTATCATCATCCCATACTCGTCCACTGCATGACATAGGCCTCTCCAAATTAGTGATAATTTGCATGCAATACATAACATATTTTGTGACGAGTATACACGCACACAAAGACTACAGATCTTAATACTTTCGCCTCATCAGGTTGGTAAATAATCAATATTAGGACACATCGTCGTCAGCCACAAGACGTCCACTGCTGGACAAGGGCCTTCCCAATGATTTCCATGATACTTTGCAGAGAAATGCCAATAATCGCTGTGTTTTCAGCTTAGCGATCGCAATGGTGTTGTGGTTTAACTCACAGAGAGCGCTTCTGCCCGTTCTCTGGAGAGTTCCCTCGGTCGCTTCTTACAACCCCCACGACGGGAAAAGTTGGGCTGTGGTGGTTACATATGTATACTATTCGCCGTCACCACACAAGCTATATTTTATTTTAAAATTCCCACGGGAACGGGTAGACCGATGAGCACAGTATTGCATACCTGTAAAAATATGAATCAAGCATCAATCTGAATGAAAGCAGTTCAGCAGAGATGTTGAGGGCGCGCCAGCACGTGGGGCGCAGCCGTGACCCACTTTGACGTCATCCGCCCTGCCGCCCGCCCTCGCTTGCATATGGCGTTTTGTACATAGCCTATAGAGGACTTACGTGGGGTTCACACGCACTATAGAAAACCTTTTCCAACCCCTTTTATCGGTGGAGTTGTAGAAGAAAATCCCTTTTCGAACTTTTTATAACATCGTTCACTTGAATTATTTTTCAGGGTAATATTGAGTGGGTTTTTATGATAATAAACGTAAGAATATATGTAAATTCCAAGTATGTACTAACTAGACCATAAGGCAGGACATACTTACGTAATAAATGTCGAATATGCATAGGTTTGGGAAACTAAAAACAGTCAGACACAAACTATTACAGTTCATACATAGTTCGTACAAGTACATACTACGTGTAAAAGGACCCCAAGAAATGGTATTAGAAAAGTTGTTGGGTGCGTCGAAAAATGAAATTCATTTCCCCACATTCTCGCCACAGTAAAAGTTCTTCTTATTGACGAGCCCAACAACGTTTCTAAGACCAATGCCCGGGGTTCTTTTATAATCTGTATGTTCAATATTTGAGACGACAATCCAAGATTCAGGATTGAATATTCCCTGCACTAAACACCACACTGCATACATAGTATTGTCCTACTATTCAATAGAACCTCAGTTTTAAGATTTACTACCTAATAATTTGCGAAACAAACAAGTCTACGGTATATTTCCATACCTACCCACATTTATATTTTTGCTTGTGAATGAAATCGTAAAACTCCTCACAACTCCCCGTCTACCTACCCACAATCACAATGATGAGACCACATAAAACAAACGGTCGTCCATTAATCAGCCAATCGTAATCCGCCAGGTGCTTTCTTTTGTTATTGTCCCGTGTTGCCATTGCCATCCATTGTTTAGCCACAATTGCCTCGTTCCCAGGAGAAATTAGGGTCGATTATCCTTTGGCTGAAAATCTACTGCAGAAAATGTCTTTCCGATCAGTTAGACAGTACATATTGATGCTTGCTTTGGTCTTTTAATATATGGAGTAATTATGAGATGGTGGTCCAAGTAAGGATGGGTATAGTGAGAGTTTATTGTCCAATATCCTCGACGGTTTAATTCCCACAATTAGGTCTCTAAGAGCTTTCTTTGCGAGCGACTTCGCTAGGAAACGTTTACTGCTGCGTTTATTGCGTAATAAAAGTGATGTTGGTGTAGCTATTTTGTCGATTAAAGTTGTTTATTTTTTTATTCGATTCAGATGATAAGCTGCAAGGAGATTTTACTGTGCCATTGCTGTGATTATGGCTTCCCTGTGATAATTCGAAACATAGTCGAAACTAACTTTCGTGAAAACTACATTTAGCATCTAGCAATCGATGTTTTATTTGTTCAAAATATGTTATTAGGTCTATCGACATATTTTGCGGCATCATCAACCACATAATGTCTACTGTTGGACGAGGGCCTCCCCCAATGAATTCCGTAATTTGGGGTGAAATGCTTAGGTATAATCGCCACGCTTGGCAGGCAAGTTGGCGAACGCAGTGGTGTTGTGATTTAACTCACAGAGAGCGCTGCTGCCCATTCTCTGGAGAGCTCCTTCGATCGCCTGGCACGACCCCCACGACGGGAAAAGTTGGGCTGGGATGATGACACGTGTATTCTATTCGCCGTCACCACAGTGCGTCAAATCACATAAAATAATTTTGCCAAATTCAGTTTTTCATTTGGGCGATACAATAAAAAAAAATACACTTCACGCCTTTTAATCCCAAAGCGGGGTAGGCAGAGAGACACTTGCTTAATAAGCAAATGCCCACGGTTCACCAAGCGTTTTTAACCCAACGTAACTAGGTCTTCTCCTACGACTAAACGTCGCTTCGCTCAGATATTTTAACAAATATACTGTAGAAGTACTTAATCTGTACGGATAAGCCGGATTGGATAAATTACATTTAGCTTTAAAAAAAAGCTTTGCATTCGTCATACGATAGTAAAAAAATGTTAGGCGGTTTTATACTCAAAATGATGATATCATTGTGAAGAAGTGATGACTAATGGTTCACGACTTGAGATTATAAAACTTTATCTTATAAATAACTAGCTGACTGTCATACGTTGTTTTGCCAATATGCGTTATTTACAGGCGTCTTCCCGATTTTTACCTCCTTAGGGGATGAATATTCAAAAATCCTTTCTTATCTCACGGTAAAGATCATACAAGGAACCCTTGGGTAAAATTTCAACTTTCTAGGGTCCAAGGGTTGGGTTAGGTCAGTGGCGTGCACACCATATAGGCAAAAAGACACTGCCTACCTTAGTATTTAGGCTTCCCGACCTAATAATTGCTAGATCTTTTTTTGTTGTCCTCACGACAAGACGAAGGTCCTGTATTTTTGGCGTGAGTAGATAGGTACCTTTCCTTGATATTATTATTATTATTATTTCCTTATTTCGTAAAGACAAGTTACCTATACATAGGTGTCAATCCGTGAGGATTACTGCCTACCTTGTCGTAAAAGCCAGTGCACACCACTGGGTTAGGTTAGGTAAGGCATTGATGAGTCAGAGATGAATAAATCAGTCAGGAGTTTTTACCAAGCTGCGGCCTATAGAATTAAGCCCAATTTCGATACGTTCGCATCTTGTCAAAAAGGCTTTAAAACTTTAGACGACCCAAACTTTTGCCACGTCCAAAAGCATTCAATTTCAAATGACGTATTGGTCAAAATTACTTTATTACTAGCAACTCGCCCCGGCTTCGCACGAGTTATCAGTGTACCTCTGCTGATTAAACATGGGAATCACACTATCTTTTAGAGAAAACCGCATCAAACTCATACAATATAAGCATACATAGGGACAGACAGCGGGAAGCGTATTTATACTATGTAATGATGGTCTATTAATACGGTAGGTACTGTATACCTTACTTTCATATGAGTCTTCCTGCCTTAATATGGTAGTTAATCCTCCAAACGAGAGAAAATAGCCACATTTGAAATAATTGGTATCCATGGCCGCTTAGGCCGATGCATGATGGGTGAATGAACTTGACACTGGCTTAGTCATAGACACATAAAAATCCAATATATTATTCATAACTTTTACCAAATCCAACAATCTTGGTGTCGAAACTATAGCCAAGGTCGCGAAATATCGCTTTGATGAGTCATAGGCAAACAGTATTGATCTTAGATAGCCGAAAGACAGTTTTTGTAATATTTTGTTCATCCTATTAGGAATGACGGATGTGATATGTTGTGTATTACAATACATGTACATAAACTCACATCCGCACACACATTTTTTGGTATCTGTATATGTCGAAGTATTGTAATCAATTTTAACTCGATGTTAAAGCGCCGGCCGATTATGAATTGCTGTACTATTGAATTAGGGTAGTTGAATTTAGTTTTATATCTCTCTATCTCGCTCTTGTATATCTTCACCCTCATCATCATCATCAGCCCATACTTGTCTACTGCTGGACATAGGCATCTCCATTTGCACGCCACTGTGATCTGTTTTCGGCTTCTCGCATCCAGCTTCTGCCAGTCATCTTGCGTAGATCATCATTCCACGTGCGGGTTTCATCACGATGTTGTCCTTCACCGTACGAGCGTTGCGTTGCGTACATAGGCTCTGAAAAAGTGTCTCATTGGTACACGTCCAGT
>SJJU01015541.1:0-15972 GCA_012932125.1 Conopomorpha cramerella
TCAGCATGGGATTAATGGAATAGTATTTCTGCTTGGTAAACTATAAAATAATATTAAGATAGCTTTTGTTTCAACGCCCATGTAACGAAAACGTACTTATTATCTTTACTAGGCACTTTAGTAAAATTACCCACATTAAACAGATAGATATACATTTAGTACGCGGTTGTAAAATTAAATTGCAAATAGTGTCCCTTCCCTGAAACGGTCGTTTGGGGACAAAAAGGGGTCTTTTCCTTCGAAGGGTCGAAATGGGGAAAAAAGTCATAGTAATTACTATGCTTTCAAACTATTTTAATTACACCTTTTTAGTGTCTTATTCATCATATTATTACATTTACGTGGATCGGAATTAACAAAAAACTAGTATTGAGTTATTTTTGTATTACAGCTGTTACTTTTAGAGTAAGTAATGACTTTTAAGCGACTTTTCTTATTTTTGGAAAAAGCGACTTGACAAACTTAAAAAAACCTTTATTTCTTTTATTTAAATAAATTGAATAGCGTATCGGGCAAACTTTGCTATACTATAAATGATAAAAAAGAAGATGGATGATGAAAAATGAGGATACATAACTACTTTTATGATACTAGCTGAAAATCAGGCATGCTGGTGCAATCCCCAGCATTAATTCTGAGCCAGCTGTCTTTTTGCATCCTAAACTGTTTATATTTGTTTTATTACTTTTAAATATGTTATTCCTATTTGTCATTATTTTGCTGTAATTTGTTTTGTGTTTGTTTTTGTTGTGATACGAATAATTTCTCTCGATAGACTCTCACTTTGACACCTATTCAGAGACCTACCAAATACATAAAATAATTTGCTCTTGTCATATAATTTCGGCATAAACGTAAGGTAGAATAATATGGTGAGGGACTCAATACTAAGGCACTCGTAATAGGTTTTACTATTTTCTTCTACAGTCATACATTACACTAAGTTTCAGACCAGTAAGTCCCACAAAAAGCCCGATGTCCTGGACCACCGCAACATCGGAATTTTCATACAAAAACAGAAAAGAAAACGTAAGTTACGATCATAACAATAATGGGAGTCGGCGTTGTTCCGCGCGAGGGATCGCCGCGAAAAAAAAATCACAAATCACAAACAAAATCACACAGACGAGTCAACAAAGCACAAAATTAGTTTTATACGAAAGGCCGGGGATCAGCCGAGCGCAGGCGGGGGCGGCGTGCGTCCCGGGTTCACTCGCGGTTATGACATGCGGTTTCAATACACTAGTAATATTAAACATGCGGATTTTTCTGTCTGTTGCTACAAAAGAAGTCTTTATTTATTCATATAGAAGTAGAACCGACTGGACTTTTGATTGAATTTAATGTGAAAATCACGACCTTTTCCACGGTAACTGGATAAATTGCAGCCGTGGTAAGTAAGGTACTATACTCTGATTTTCACGAGAAAACACAGTACATGTTGATACAATCCTGAGAAAAGCGACACAATTTAGTGAGAAAGATGAAAACAAATAGATTTTCTTCCATTTTGTAATCGCCTATTTTATGGCTTCAGAAAAAGCATTATGATCGATATTAAAATAGACAGCAGTAAAAAATTGTTAAAACGCCGCGCCGCACCAAAACAAGTAGCAAGTGCTTTTATTAAACGACTTACATAATAAGCATAAGTATGCATAACTCAATGCTTATTCACATCAAGCAAGAACTATCAAATGCATTGTCAACAACCAGAGTGCATAACAAAAAGACAGGCCTCTTCGTCATCTCAATTTGATCCCGAGATGAAACCGCGGTACGTTCGCGGAAACGTCGAACTTCACTGCGTGACCTTTAACCTGAACTTATTTCGCATACGCATTACTAAACACAAAGGATCAACTTATATTAGTCGAGTACAATATCACTTGGGCCTGGTGGTACCACATTTATTTTCAGCGTCGTCGGACCGAACCGCGGAAATTGTGTTAGTGCCTACGGTCTCTGGTTGATGACGAATCATTCGATAGTAGAAAGGTACTTTCTACATAATACATATACAGACATATATTGGAGTATTTCATTGATAATAAATAAATATTTTACAACAACACACACATTGCCTTCATCCCATGTTAAGTAGCTAAAGCACTTGTGTTATGGAAATCAAACAACGAAATATACCTACTTAAATACTTTTTTTTCTTTTAAATACATACTTATATAAATAAAACACCCAGACACATCCAACATGTACTTAAAGGCTCATCACCCAAATACCTGCCAGCGGTGGGAATCGAACCCACGGCCCTATGGAGCAGAGGCAGCCATGCTGACCACTACACCAACGGGCCCGTTGATAATCGTGCGCTGTTTACGTTTGAGAAAATTTATTTATTTATTTACACACACAACCCTTACAGGATAAATCCTAAAACTGGAGAATGGTTAGGTAATACATTTTCATTACAAAATTTAACATTAAAATAAATAAACTTAACAATTAAAACAAATAACAATGAGTTATCAGTGTTTCCTGCGCAGTATAGTCTGAAGGTCTGAAGGAAGGTAAATAGGTACTAGTGGCGAAGCTAGGAGGTAAGTGGGAGTAAGAAGAGTGAAACATAGGCACTTAACCAATGCTTATTTAGATTTTTTAAGATTTTTTATTTGTCTTACTTATTTGAGCTATAATAAGTCCCTACGCTACTTAATTTCCTTGAAAATAATTTACTCAACTTGCTACAAAGAATCCCCTAATTGGCACCAACCTCTACTCAAACCTTTCGTTTGAAAGGTGCGTGACCCAAATTATATGACAAAAATGCGAGGTATACTCCATCTTACTGAAAATATGTCATACCTAATGCTCTCTGACCCTTAAGCCCATACGGTCTAGATCAAATGCGGCTCTCCTCATATAAATCAAAAAGATTATAATATTATGATAATGTGTCTGGCATAGGCTTGTCTTGTACTACTGGCTTACCCCCTAGCTTCGCCACTAATAGGTACCTCATGAACAAGTGTGCTCCATCGTAGACAATGAAAAAATCGCCGGTTAACATCAGACAGGATGGTAGTCAAAATCTCGTTCTTTGTGTTTAAAAAAATGTCAATGTAAAATCGATAGCTTCGTTGATGCCCACACAGGATAATGGATCTCTGCTTTCATGTTCCAGCTTTAATGTTCCTTTAATGTTCCGTTTCCGTTTGTATGATCGCGCTAAAATAATTTTATTCAGCAGGTATTTATACTTCCCAATTAACCAAATAACAGCGTTATGTATAATTATTTATATAAGAACCGTGGCGCCATCTTGTGATAAAGTACTTATACTACTTTAATCAACAAAATCACAAGTTCAAAATAACATTAATCTGTTAACGAAACATGAAAACATGATAACTCGAGCTTTTCACAAAAACGATAAAGTAAAGAGTTTTTATTCCCCTCTAAATTAACTAATAAGTTACTAAAGTTATAGGCGCATATAAAATAAAAAAGCGCATAATAATATACGGTCGAATTAAGAAAGATTCCTATTTTTTGAAGTCGCTTAATTAAGACGAAGAAAACTATCTCATAAAACGAACTAACTTTACCTATGTAACGACAGTTTGCATATGAAATTATTACTTCATAACGAACCTTTGCACGTAACTTCAAAACAATTTGCTGTAAAATAAACTTGTGCCAAAACTATTTTAATAACTGACGTACATTACTAAGTAGGTACTTTTCACATGCACCGAGTACGCTCATAATGCTATCTCACTCCATCGCTATCCTGCTACATGCGTTGAAAAGGAACAGATGATATCGAGTTGATAGTATTCGAAAAGTTAAAGTAGGCGCCTGAAGCGAAATAAACTTTAACACTAACACACTCTCTCCTGTAAAACCACAGTCAAATTGGCCTTCACAGAAATAATCACGAGCTAGAGCTTCCCATGAAATAATTTTGCATGGAAATCTAGGCCAGCCTATATTATTTCAAATATACGCTTTCCAATCATATAATACTTTAAGCCAATATTGAGAGAGCTTATCTACAGACGCTTTCGCAGGCATATAAAGCTCTTTGTGTTCCGGAAAAACGTTTTCGGAACGGTAAATCGTAAAGTCTGGTATCGAGTCGATCCGACCGTCGAATCGATAGATATTCGATTAAAATTTAAATCGCACACGTTCGAACGCACAGACAGCATCGGTTTCCGCTCTCACGTTAATGTGCAGTAAGTGAACATTTGAACTTGGTTTAATGGAATTGGGCGTATTTCGGGAAATCTAACTTTATTATGACTAGAGGAAGCATCGCGATTTCATTGGCGAAGTTTCAGTATTCATTTCTATTCAAATACACTACCATCAAGTTTTAGCACCATAATAACTTCTTCCCCCCTTTTACTCCCTTAGAATTAAAAAAAAAATCCTTTCTTATGTCACGTAAACATCATAAATCTATCCATGACAAAGCATAATAGAAATAAAACAGGAAATCCACATTAATATTGTGTTCATCTCTCAAGGTAATTAAACTTTTAGACCGAACC
This sequence comes from Conopomorpha cramerella, assembly GCA_012932125.1. Lineage (NCBI taxonomy): Eukaryota > Metazoa > Arthropoda > Insecta > Lepidoptera > Gracillariidae > Conopomorpha > Conopomorpha cramerella. Next base: position 4,519 of record SJJU01015541.1, read on the forward strand.
CTCAACAATAGTTTCTTAATTTTACTTTAAATTTATTTTCATACGTTTTTGAGCAGTTCAGATATGAATTCTTTGAGTGAACCATAAACCAAACGACCTGTAAACTTTACCCAATGACACGGAACGTAGACCAAGAAAGTGATCTATCAGATATAGTTCCTGTTTTATTTATAGCTCATGACGTAAAGTGTTTTTAGTGTGTAAAAAATTATACATTCAAATTAGTTTCGACCTTACAGTGGAACTTAGAGACCAGGGCGCTAAGTCTTCTACACTTGCATCGCTCTGACATCATAGCGGCAAACGATGTGCATTAACTGATTACGTTACCTTCATTTCACTATCGCCCGTAGTAAAACAGCGATGGACATCGTTTCGCCAGTACGATGCCAGAGCGATGCAAATACCAGAGTGCAACAGACTTGGCACCCAGATAGGTACATGGTCGACTATAGGTACGCTTCACTTCATACAAAATACAGAGATTTTGTGAAACCTAATTTCACGGGCTGCAACTTTATTTTAAACTACGAAAACTATGTTAATCCAATAGCCATTTGTGTGTACTAGCACATAAACGCATCTAAACTATATTGGCCTTCATCAGGCTGAAACTTTCATACACTGAAAGACCATGTAGAGACAAAGTGTATATTTCTATTGGTATTTGCCGCACACGTTACTGTAAAGGTACAAGCAGCTTTATGACGACGTATTTTCAAGAGGGTTGCTTCCGAAGGCATTCACAAGTAAACTCGAATTTGTAAACTATATTGACACCCGATGCGGAGGAAATTTTTGGAAATGTGAGCTCAGCGGTTGTTCAGTTTATATTGGGTAGCACACAGACTGCACTAGGCTATACATATGCACACAAAAACTTTGCTAATGTCCCAACTTTGGGTGGTGAGGAAAAAAAGGGTAAAAAGTGATATTACTCCAGCCCGGGCTTGAAATTTAGAAAGCAAAGCTTCTGGTTTGGCCGTTTTCATGTGAATATTGCTGCGCATAATTTGTTTTGAAAACTCTGCTTATTTTGTTTCGGGTCATATTATTATTGCACTAGTGGACTATCCGAAGTATTACTTTCATTATTATTCTCCTGACAGTAACAAATACAACAAAAAAATTGGCAGCGATATCGGTATAACCATTGACGCGCGATACCGTGACCGAGAGGGATGGGGGTCTATTTTTATATTAGCTATATGGATTTCTTGTGAAAGAATCAAAAATACCTTGATAAGATCTACGGATTCTTCGCGTCAAATATTCTGCGAAGCCCCAGTTCTTTAACAGTTTTATATCCAACTATATCGTATCTAATAGAGTTATACCTATAGGTATTTAGACGAAAAAAGTGTTACTTTCCCCGTAAACATGACGCGCAGCGCACAGTAATTTTAATGTATTATTTTTACGAAAAAAGTATCAGTATTAGTCGATTTTTTAGGTTCAGGTATTTTATAATGTCTACCATCATCAAACCCTGATATATTATGGGACCACCTTTAATTCGTTCACTGCCAGCACTATAACTTAATTCCACTTCCAGGCACCGATTTGATGTTTCCTAAAATATATTATGTCAAAATCGTCTTTAAAATCCCACGGCATCTTCTTTAAAAAATTAACAAGTGTGTTCCATCTTAGTCCACGTTGCTGCTTAACGTCAGGCAGAATGGTGGCCAAACGCTTGTTCATTGTAAAATAAGAAAAAAAGAATCATCAAAATCGAATTGACTAACCCGCTTTTTTGCAGTCGCTTAAAAATAGTGGTCTACTGCACGGATTTGGCCTTGAGTATCAGTTGATATTGTGAGAAGGGCCAGTGTTAAATATTTTATCGAATTTTTCACCTCACGTACCTGAAAGATAAACTTTTAGGACCAGTTACATAAGACTGGACTAGGCCCGCTCTAGTTAAAAAAAAACTTAGATACATAGGTAAAGTCAACTTGGTACAAAGAATCACCTAATTGGCACCAACCTCTACTCAAACCTTTCGTTTGAAAGGTGCGTGACCCAAATTATATGCGTACTTAGGCTACGAGGCAAAAATGCGAGGTATACTCCGTCTTACTGAAAATATGTCATACCTAATGCTCTCTGACCCTTAAGCCCATACGGTCTAGATCAAATGCGGCTCTCCTCATATAAATCAAAAAGATTATGATAATGCACCGCATACTCGTAACAAGAGAGCCCCTTTCTGCGGACGAACCCTAAAATCATTGAAGCACCCAATTTTGGGACCCGTAAGCAGAATTGGTCATTCCTATGTTACCTCTTTAGAAGTGAACAAGGTCTCTATTTGCTTGATGGATTCTGAAGCAAGCAGTTCAGGCAAAGTTAGTTTTTTATTACCATTATCTAGTGGATGGTAGGGTGTTTTTTGGATTGCAGCCATCGTACGCGGATCTCTCGTTACATTGAAAGTGAACTGTGGACAATGTTTGCAATATGAAAGGCATAAGGAGATTCGAAGAGCCGTGTAGGTCTCCTGAAAAGGTCAGTGAAGAACGCCACTAAGATATGTCTCTGTGTAAAAACTTTGCTAGAATTTTGCCAGAATTAGGAGCAAAAATATGTTCTTTAAAATGAAGTATTTTATTACGAGTATAAACTTTTCACTCACTGCAACGACTTCAGCTTCTATTTTTTTTTCTGATTTAAGTAATTTTTATACATCATCATCATCAGCCACTGCTGGACTAAATGATTCATCCATCCATCCATCCTCGCCCAATGATTTCTATGGTCCTTTGGAAGGAAATGCCAATATTATGCAACGCTTGGCAGGCGGGTTGACAATCACCTTTTCACAAGACCGTTTATATTTGCAAAACAGTGATTCGATATCCCATTATTAACTGACAGGTTGACGTTGGACGTAGGACTGCTAATATGTGAGGTCCTTAAAGTTGTCGTTCGTTGCATTGCTTTATAACCGAATTAGAAAAAGAGGAGATTCTGAAAATCGTACGTTTTTTTTTATATTTGTTACCTCAAAACTTTTGACTTGGTGAACTTTTGTGAAAATTGGTATCTTTTTTCTTAAGCTTTAATCTAACTCTCCAGAGGACGGGCAGCAGCGCTCTCTATGATTTAAACCACATAACCACTGCGATGGCCAACCCGCCTGCCATGCGTGGTGATGATATTGATATTTCCCCCTAAACTGTCATGAAAAGCGTTAGGGGAGGCGAGGGCCTGGACGAGGGTCCAGTCGTGATAATAGCTTATGATGAAGATTGTAAGGAGTTCCATTACTTACACCTGCGCGATTTCCGTTCTAAGGAATATTTCTTCAGTGTAAAATACATTTTTATGACACGCTTGGAAAATTTTACTGCCTCCCCGTTTGTCACAACTACCGTATTTACGTAATTTAAGGGTTTGTCAGGCGTGTTAGGGCCTTTTTATTCCATAGATTCTTTTGTAGAAGAAACCCTCTGAGGAAAAAAAATAGAATTATGAGTTCTCCTTTCACTCACGAGAGTCTAAATATGGGAAAAGGAAGCCATTTTGTTTTGTAAAATGGCATTGCATTGGGGTAATAAAGACCGAAACCCCTTGAGTACGGTTAATGGGTGTTTAAAGGAATGTCCGTTCATTTTATACGTTTACGTTTTGAGTTAGGTTGTCGGATTATGGAAATTTCGCACTTATTTATGTATTACAACACGTTTGAAAGAATTACGCTCGGATGACGGCCTTGTGATGTCGTATTTGAATTTGGATATGTAGGGAAATTGTATAACATTATTTGTAGAAAGCTATTTACAGACGAGTCACGCGCCTGTGCATCATAATTATTGAGGCCTAAAAACAACTTCGAATCGAAGTCTACTTCTTTTGAATCTTTCAGGACACTGACATTTTGAGGGAACTATTACCCCAGCTGTGTTATTGAGGAACTTCTTGCTAGCCGGCTTAGTGTCTAATTGTTTTTATTTGACTTATTGCTGTTGAACCATTAGACGATCCGGATGGACTAGAAGTCTGGACACTTGTCCAGACTTCTAGTCCATCCGTTAGTAATTCAAGAGGTAGCTAAGTAGCTACCTCTTGAATTACTGCCGCTGGTCCGATTACTGTCTCCGATAGAATGCTTTAGATATGAGCGAAGATATTTTGTTGTATGTGTGTGTGTGTCTGGTTCCGATGCCTACCAATATAGGATTTACCGGGATGGTGTCAAGTGGAGGTCCATGATCTCTGCCTATCCCCCTCTGGGTAACGGGTATGACGTATGTGTAGGTATGTTAGTACATCAGTTCTTTGTATGTACCCATGGTACCGGGTAACCACGATACGGTCTGGCATCTGACTATATGTGATTTGATTTATTTAAATCCCTGCTAGCTGTCCCGACAAACAATTCTTTTGCCGTAGAAAGATTTGTACCTCGTGTATGCGAAGAAATATATCTTTTAAACCTTCCCTGGAGTCCCCACGTGTAATTCAAGACCAAAATTAGCGAAATCGGTCCAGCCGTTCTCGAGTTTTAGCGAGACTAACGAACATCAAAACATTTTTATGTACGTATATATAGAAGATTATTATTTATTAGTATTATTATATAGTCTCGGGACAATTCCGGGGACCCTCCCCGTGGTAACGACAAAACTTCTACTGTCTTAAGGCGAATGTCCAGTAAAGTGATAAGTTTCACAGACCAAGCCCGGTCCTTTTGAAGATTGGGAGCACCTTTTAGAAGCGCTGATCAGGTGATGCGCTACCACATTAAACACACACACACAAAGGGCATCGTAATGGCGGAATAACTATTCCGAAGATATACTACGTTCAAATTAACGTGTATCAAATGACGACGAGTGACGGCTGGCATGGACTAGTCAGGACATCGACGGGCCCTTTGGTGTTGGAACCCTCTATGTTACGGCGCATCCCACACGAACGGGATAAAAAGTATCCTATGTCCTTTTCCTGATCTTAAGCAACGTCCCCATAAATATTCCGCCTAATAGGTTCATCCGTTCTTGATTTATAAATAGTGTAACTAACACGACTTTCTTTTATATATATCGATGGTTGACAGCCAAAAAGGCCACATTTTTGTCCAAAATGAGTTGAGTATGCAGTTTGGATCGCCTTTTTTTTTCTGCGTCGATTTGTCTAAGTTTCATACCTCTATGACGTAGTTTGATGGCGCTTACGCGGTAGAGATTATGTGTTTTTCTCCCAAAACTTTGCTTTATTTAAACTTTAAGCTGTAAAATTACTTAAATGTCGCTTAGACCTTTTTGGCGGGAAGCCATCGATATAGATATCAGGATCTGGCACCCATAACAACCAGCTGATTGCCATTTTATATGAAGTGGTATTTTTTTTTGTCTTTATCATTCCTTGGGGAAAGTTGTTTGGTATCATGTGCTGAGTTGTGCTAACAGCAACAGAGAAAGTCTGTTGCTGTTAGTCACTATTTTTAAATTGACATTGTAGATATTTATACTTTTATTCTGGGAGAGTCACAATATTGAGAAAATGTCAAAGTCGTCCGGAGGGTACAGAAGCTGGATGCGAGAAGCCTAAAACAGATCACAGATGATTATGTATAGTAGGTACTTATTCGTTCAATTTCATGATAAAATTATATCTAGCAATGCTTTTAATAAATTAGGAAGAATAAATCGAAATAAACCCAGGCAGACATTAGACGATACGTTTTTATCTCAGTTTTACCACAGTCATGATTGTGGTTGACGGATTTCATATCGTCTAATATAGTGAATGATGTTTGAATTAGTATTAGTAGTCATTCCATAAATCATAACTGATGGAATTGAATGACGCTTGCATGAGCGTCTAATGTCTACCTTACAAAACCAAATATTTAAGGCACGTTTAGACTGTTCCATTTTCTTGTATGTAGAAGAGCAATAATTGAAAGCAATTAACTATCGACCATGATTTTTGAAATATCATACCTCGTGACAAGTGGCTATGATCTCTGTATACCCCTCTGGGAATAAGGAGCAATATGCATTAGCATACCTTATATTTTGCACTGCGCAAGAAAGGAGTTGTATTTTATATCCAAGAAGGTTGAAACTGTGCCTTAAACCAAGATAGATTAATCCATGAAACTTTTTTAATTTTATTAAATTCTACAAACAAAAATATTTTTTACGTAGAACTGCCACTAGAATAACGATATTACTAAAAATGGTGCTACTTATTTAAAAGCAAAATCTCTTCACTTTTCGATCCACACTCCATTTACCTACATGATAAGAGATCATCATCAGCCCATATTTGTCCACTGCTGGACATAGGCCTCTCCAATTGCACGCCACTGTGATCTGTTTGATAAGAGATAATCTGTTCATATTATTTCTGCAAGGTTCGCGGCTCAAACTGCAGTCTCAGTAAAATACAGCTCTATTCCAGTTAAAATTTTACTAACCATCTTGAAAAATAAAAATACACTTCACGCCTTTTAATCCCAAAGCTGGGTAGGCAGAGGCACTTGCTAAAGCAAATGCCCACGGTTCTCCAAGCGTATTTAACCCAACGTGACAGGGGGTCAGCCCATCGCCGTTATAGGGTCGGTCACACACCTTGGGGTGTGCGAGTTTCATCACGATGTGGTCCTTCACCGTACAAGCGTTGCGTTGCGTACATAGGCCCTGAAAAATAGTCCCATTGATACACGTCCAGTAGCCGGACTCGAACCCGCGACCTCCCGGTTACAGGTCAAGTATCCGACCAACTGGACCACAGACTCTTAAAAAATAAGAAGGTGCTCAATTCGACTGTAATGGGGAATTTTCAAACTCCAAAAATGTCTTATCAAGATGTCGCTAGCAGTTGTCCAGGGTGACTTTTGTCAGTTATATTTTACTACATTTTCTTATATTTGGGTAAGATATTCAAACTTCAGTGAGTTTTGCAACATGAAAACAAACAAAAAGAAAATTACTGTCCCCTTCAAAACTGCCTGCTTGACGTCAGTCATTTCGTTGATCCCCCATTTCCCCCAATTCATCTATCCCCCCCCCCTTCCCCCCAATACAGCTAGTGCCATCTGTCATAACAAAAAGAAACAAGTGCCCAGAAATTGCTCATTGTTTTATGTTTGTTACCTTATAACTTTGAAGTCTGGTCTCTTTTGTTTATAGTTATCGAAGGTAGGTACAATGCTAGAGCCCAGAAAATCGTACAGTGTAAATCAGTCTTTAGCGTGTTCTGTATTCTACTAGAAGAGGTTTAATAAAGCATAACATCAGTACTATCATACGATACGATCTCGAAGGGTTAGGATCGTGGAAACATCAAACCTTAATCCAATTTTATGGATGACCTATAAAATCGCTTCGCCGAGTCCTTTTACTCGCGAGCTTTTATTATAAGAGGCCACGTGCTTTTTTACCTCTGAAGTATTTTCACAATTAGGGAGATCATATTTAATGTTTTTCACAACGAAAATGTCGTGGGATTTTGCACTTTCTTTCATACAAACGTGTAACTATTAAAGCGCTATTTTCTCATCTCCACATGCAATGGGAAATTTTCAGTGCCCTTGTTTCTTTTAGTTATTAGAGATGGCGCTAGCTTTATTAAGGGGCATAAAAGCCAACGAAATAACTAACTTCAAGTAGTGAGTATTGAACGCGACAGTTATTTTTTTATTGTTTGTTTACATTTAGAAAGTGTCTGAAGTTTGAATAACTTACCCAAATAATGAAAAATGCGCTAAAATATAACTGACAGGAGTCACCGTGGAACCTACTAGCGACATCTAGATAAGACTTTTTAAAGTTTGAAAATTGTCTTATTTTGGTCTACCTTGGTTTTGATGGTAAAAAAATCTGTCAACTGAAATTTCGAGGAATTATTTTTGTTGGTGAATCGTAATGTATCAAAACGTTTTACACAATTTTTATCTACACATTTGTCTTGTATTTTGGATACCTACCTAGTCCAGGAGAGAAAAAGGACAAAACATTCCATATTATGAGTACTTTTCACCCTCTGTTAAAGTTAAATACTATATTAAGACTCAATACCGCACATCCTATCTTTAGAGATTACAAAGGTTTAATTTTATGTATATATGGGCAATTAGCATTGCAATGTTTCACAACAGAAACGGTCATTGGGGATCAGCACTAACCCCAAATGGGTGCTCTGACAACCCCTCCAAACAAACATAACCACATTAAAACAGATCTTCCGGTCCTAACTGATAGCTTTAAGCTAGAGTCCAAAGTATATTAGCTAGACGGTGAGGTTATACGTTTAACGGGACAGTATGAATCCCTTCTAAATAATTGTGGGCAGGTAATGATGACTGTATGGTTATGTTATAGTTATGTGCGTGTCAGACGTGTAATTTACACTGAATAGTACTTACAGGTTTAGGTAATGGTAAACCGCGGAAACCCTGTATCTCGCGGCCTGTTTTCAGGGACAAGCCCATCACCACCCAAGCCCTACCTGCCTCTCGGCGTACGGGTCATCCTCTGGAGACGTGCGCGTCTACTTGCTTTTACCTCTTTTCAACGCACACGTTTTCTTGATTATACAAATTATCTTTGTCCATCCCTGTTTTCTTGCCAGCTCTCCCCCTTCTGAAGCATGACGACCACATCACGGAGACTCCTCGTCGCCTTTTCAGTCGTTAACAGGCTCCATGAGTATCGCGCCCTAATGTTTTTTTTTCCAAAATCTGTTCTTAGTGCTCATCTACACTACCTAAAAAACCTACATTACAAATTTCTAGTTAGCTAGCTCAATTTTTCCTGTCGTCGAGGTCATAAGACGCGACCGTGGGAACTCTCCAGAGGACGGAAAGCAGCGCTCTCTGTGAGTTAAACCACAACACCGCTGCAATCGCCAACTCACCTACCTGCCAAGCGTGGCGATTATTGACATTTCCCCTCAAATGAACATGGAAATCATTGGAGGAGGGCCTAGTCCAGCAGTGGACGTCATGTGGCCGATGATGCTCGGCCCTGCACCATGAAGTCTTAAAGTAATATTGTTGACGCTGTGTTGCAGTGACAGTCAAAAAGTCAAAATTTCTTTATTTCATCGTTATAAGTGCTATAACATACAGATATACAGTAGCATAACACAAAGCTTGATGAACGTCATTTATGACTTTAAAAACAAAAGTAATCGTCCCCGGTTCGAGTTAATTTCTTTTACTGGTCAGAAGAACCGGGAAGAAACTGGCATCTTTTCAAATCGCCAAGGCTTACTGCTAAGTATACTTAACATAAACACGATGATGATGATGACAGTGTTATACCACTCATCTAGCGCTGTCCCTGTCCCATAGCGAGAACAATATTGCTATAAGACCTCATGGCATGGGTTCCGTTGAAGCACACCACACCACATAACATGCAAGCCTACGTCCAGAAATGGGCGAATACGGCTGTTGAATTATTGATTAATGGGTTGAAAAACGACAAGTCTGCTTATTTGGTATTTTATATTTTTACCAGCTGCCCCGGCAAACATTTGCTTTGCCTAGTAGATGCATAAAAAATAGATAGTAGCCGATTCTCAGAGCTACTGAATACGCACATAAAATTTGTTAAAAATCCGTTTTGGAGGAGTACAGTAATCAACATTGGGACATGGAAATTTTACAAATTAGATAGTAGATGTCCATATTGACGTGCGAACCCTTTAGCGGCGATGGGCTCACCCCCTGGGTTAAATACGCTTGGTGAACCATGGGCATTTGCTTTAGAAACTACCTCTGCCTACCCCGCGTTGGGTTTAAAAGGCGTGAAGTGTATGTGTGTCCATATTTTCATTTTGTAATTTTTTCGATTTTAATCGCATATTTTCAATTCTTCGGGATATGATTTTGTTTTATGTTCGTCACCTTATACTTGCTGTAACACCGAACTTACTGTTTAGTGACATCGAAAAATGAAAATAAACACTCTGTATTTGTATGCAGTGATACGTCACGCCGCTCGTTTATTCACAAACACTACAAACGCACCGTGTAAGTGTGTTGTAAAATGGCAGCTCTTATTAATCGATTTGTTCAAACATATATCAAAATACATAAAAAGGAAAAGTTGACTGACTCACTGACATATCAACGCACAGCCCAAACCGCGAAACATAGGCATTTGAAATTTGGTACGGACGTAGCTTAGGTACCGTAGGAGTGCACTACGAACGGAATTAGCGAAATTGCCACGGGAACGGGATTTAACGGGAAAATACTTTTGTATGAAAAATCTAAACCGCTCAAGTTAGACGTTCGAAATTTGGGATGCAGGTACTACTAAACTACGCGAATGAAATCGCGGGGCGTCCGCTAGTAGGTAAATAAATATTATACACATTAGTGGCGAAGCTAGGGCGCAAGCCGGTAGTACAAGACAAGCCTATGCCAGGCACATTAACAAATGTTTTCAAGGAAATTAAGTAGCGTAGGGACTAGGGACTTAATATAGCTCAAATAAGTAAGACAAATAAAAAAATCTAAATAAGCATTGGTTGAGTTCCTATTTTTGACTACCTGCTTAGCTTCGCTCCTAGCAATACACATACTTAGTACATAAACATGTAGGTTAGAGGTTAATGAAAACTTCACAAGGCACTGCTCAGAAGTAGAAATAAGTCGTCCTCTCTACAAATAAGCCTGTACCATATTAAATATTTAGCTAGCGACGACGCAGTTGTATTAAGCGAGATTAGTGATAAATTCGCTGTCTACATTTATTTATTTTGCCTTATGAAAATGTCTCTTAAACGAACGTATATAGGGCTCAATATCTTATGCGCTAATGTGCAAGCTCTCTCGCAGGAACCCCCAAATATTAGGTGCTCTTGTATATTTTATGATGTTTTGATTAAAATTTCGGTCTGCGAACGGATACTGGGTATAAATAGTGTGTTTACAAATTGCGTACATAAATGACATAAATTTGAAATAGGTACAATATAACACTTGTATGAATAAAGATTAGAGGTTTTTTTATCGTGGAGAAATCCGTTATGGATTTCCCACCGCTGACTTATATTTTTCTCATTTTAATCTTCAGTATTTAGGTGTATTTGTTCTGAGTGCTCAAAATTCGAGAAGCCGAAAACAGATCACAGTGGCGTGCAATTGGAGAGGCCTATGTCCAGCAGTGGACAAGTATGGGCTAATGATGATGATGATGTTCTGAGTAATTAATGTCTTAACATTTTATTCATTTTCGAGGGTAAGAGTATTATAATCAATCAAATGAAATCAATAAAAATATATTTTTATTACTTCGAAATAGCTGTTGGTTCAATAGCTTAGATCTAAGACAAACGGCTAGCCTAGCTACATCGCGAGACACACATGGACTCCTGATGACAAACTACAAAAACAATAAGGTCACTACAAAATAAGGTTTTTTTAAACACAATGAACAAGCGTTTGACCACCACCACCTGCCTACGCCTTTCAGCGACAAC
>SJJU01015543.1:0-24910 GCA_012932125.1 Conopomorpha cramerella
CCCCACAACATGCAGAATACAAGACGAATGGTCCAACCACTAGACAACAGTCGCACAATTACAATAAGCTATTTTTAAGCAGATCACGCAGCGGAAGACCCAGGAGTGCTCGTTTCTCTTCGCTTTGCTTAAGATTTCCTTCGTATTTATCCTATTCCCGCGGGAATTTCCGCAGAGAAAGAAATTCTATGTTCCTCAAAAAGAACTTGGATTTCTATCGAGAAAATTTGAAAATCGGTTCAATAGTTTCGCGATTACATTTGTGTATAAATAAGTATTATGTGTAAAAAGAATTTATACCAATGGATATTAAAAAAAAACTACAAATAATATTCATTTACTTTAGGCAACAAAGGCCCGTAGAGTGACAATTTGCCGTTACATAATAATTATAATTATTTATAAATGAGATTAATTATTAAAACAGTATTGAGTTTATATCAAGTCGCGGGTGAATGAGTACCTACTGAACAAGTGTGCTCCATCGTAGACCACATCGCTGCTTAACATCGGGCTGGTGGTCAAACGCTTGTTCATAGTGAATTATTATTGGTGAACCGTGGGCATTTGCTTTAGCAAGTGCCTCTGCTTTGATATTTAATAGGCGTCAAGTGTTTTTTTTTTTTTAGTTATTTACTTACCCTCTTATCCATAAAGTTAGAACAGCTCTAGTGTACTGCTAGTAAAGATCTCATAACCTGGTCAAATGTACGCCAAATACGAACAAACCAATCTAACTTGATATACGTCAACTACACACATCAAAAGTGTCTAAGGATCAAGTACATTTTAGAAGATTGCAATTAAGTATATATTTTACAAAAACTGTATTCATTCATAATTTATTCAAAATGTGGTGATAAGTCATACATGCATGGGGAATCAGGTAGGAGACCAATCCAGAAGATTAGATTTGATTTAAATAAATTAGATTTTTTTAGAGCTAAAAATGTTCTTGATCCCTAGACACTTTTGATGTGTGTAGTTAGTAAACGTTTTAACTTTTATGAACACGACAGTAAGGGCCTTACTAATAATGACGGTATTGCTATTTCGAAGATACAAAAAGCTCAACTTGTCAGTTGTATGTCAAATACGGAATAACCAGTTCAAGTAGACCTGTAATAACCATTGTGTAAGTGAAAAGGCGTTTGTAGGTAAGGGGGTAAATCTACTATATAAAAAAAAAATAAGTCGGGTTTTCCTACCTGACGCTATAACTCCAGAACGCACGAACCGATTTCCACGGTTTTGCATTCGTCGAAAAGGTCTCGGACTCCGTGAGGTTTATAGCAAAGAAAATTCAGGAAAAAATTCAACAGAAAAGCGAGTAAACGAAACGAAGCCATCTGGTGGCGAAACGGAGTTCGCCGTGTTTGCTAGTAGTTTAATAAATAGAAACCGCCGTTGCTAACTGTACCTATCCCATAACATTGTTTCAGTCAATTCCCAGAAGTGTGAAGGGATGAACATACGGCGTTTTTGCAGTCGGAAACCACCGAGATTGCTTTATTCCAGAAACTTTACGATTTAATGTGTTTTGTTAGTCACCGCGACACGTTAACTATTCACTGGGGATGCTCCTATCTAATATTATTACATAGTATTAATAGACATGTGTGTAAACTCCTCATTTTGTAACGAATCGTTAAATTTAACCCTTTTGGGGACATTTCACGCCTTACACCAACATAGTTTGTACTTGTAGTTAGCTACATCTCTGTTTCCTGCGCAGTACAGTCTGAAGGTCTTCAAGTCACTGGGGTAAATAGGTACCTAATAGTGGCTAAGGTAGGGGGTAAGCCGGTAGTACAAGACAAGCCTATGCCAGGCACATTAACAAATATTTGCAAGGAAATTAATTAGCGTAGGGACTTATTATAGCTCAAACAAATAAGTCAAATAAAAAATCTAAATAAGCATTGGTTAAGTGCCTATTTTTTACTACCGGCTTACCTCCTAGCTTCGCCACTAGTACCTAATGAATAAATGTGCTCCATCGTGGACCACACAGCTGCTTAACATCAGGCAAGATGGTGGTTAAACGCTTGTTTAATGTGTTTAAAAATGAAAAGTTCTAGGAGAACAGAAAACAGAGAGTAATAATCTTAATTTCTATATCTATCTTCTTATATATAAAAATGAATTGCTGTTCGTTAGTCTAAAACTCGAGAACCACTGGACCGATTTAGCTAATTTAAGTCTTGAATCACACGTGGAAATCGAAGTCCAGGGAAGGTTTATAATGTGTATTTCTTCCAATACATGGGATACAAAAGCGACTTCCGATGGCAAAACAAATGTTTGCCTAGACAGCTAGTAATTTATTTATTTATTTATTAGGAGGAAAACTTACAGCTTTAATTATTTTAAATTAACAATAACTTCACAAATGTAAGCCAATTACAAATTTTCACATATAAGTATAATAGTTAGATAATAATTTTAAACACAGCTAAAGTTTTATAAACGGCAATAACATATTAGAATCACTAGCAAGTTTTCACTAAAGCCTTTTTAAGTGCCACTGTCATCTGTTTACAAACACCTTTCGGATTATTTTATTTTATTTTATTTGGATTCACAAACAACAATACAAATGAATAAAACTTACAAAAACTATAAACTAAATAACAATTAGAGTATATGTATTGTCAACACCATGAACCGCTAATTACATAAACTGTTTCAAATTATATATTAAAACAAAACAGGCAACAATTTAAGGATTGGTACAGAACACATCAAAATCTTCTAATTCACGTGCTAGTTTGTTCAGCGCGTTGCTTGCTCTTAGTATAAAAGAGTTTTGTCTACAATTAGTCCTTACCACAGGCAGTGAAAATACTGGTTTGTGTCGTAGATGAAAATGCGGGCTAATGTGAACGTTCTTGTGTATTTGCTGCCTTAATTGTTGCATGTGTTTCAGTAGGTGGTTGGTAAGAGAAGAGGAAAAATGATGTGCACTAGTTTTTTACAAAAATATGTTCGCATGGCGATTAAAGCGGAACTACTTTTTTTTTAAATTGTCTTTTTTTGAGCGTCTGTAGTCCAGTTGGTCGGATACTTGACTTGTAACCTTCCGGTCGAGGGTTCGAGTCCGGCTACTGGACGTGTACCAATGGGGCTCTTTTTCAGAGCCTATGTACGCAACGCAACGCTCGTACGGTGAAGAACAACATCGTGATGAAACCCGCACACCACAAGGTGTGTGAACCCTATAACGGCGATGAGCTCACCCCCTGTCACGTTGGGTTAAATACGCTTGGTGAACCATGGGCATTTGCTTATTAAGCAAGTGCCTCTGCCTACCCCGCTTTGGGATTAAAAGGCGTGACGTGATTTTTTTTTTTGGATTGCAATTATTGCTGGTTGAAGTCGGGTTTTTTTAATAATAGTATAGTACCAAAGGTCGCGAGTTGGATTCCTTTCAAACGAGAGGTTAAAGTTTGTACGTACTATGAAAATTAATCACTTACACATTGCTAGTGTTTTTCAGTGGGGTAGGCAGATACAGTCGATCTCAGCGTACTTTCCTGGCATGCCACTAGTGTTTTACTTACACAAAATCACTTTTTGTTTGTTATTCCACCATTTAGTTTAATAAATGTGAATCTATTAGTAAAGTATTTTCACAATTAAATCTTGCAGAAAAAGATCTATCTAACAAACGTTCAGTACAGGTAATTCCCATTTGTACTATAAAACAAGATATACATAATTGAAACATGTAACAGTAGTATTTTCGTCCTTTTCCTTCTCTAGGAAAAGTGTGAGAGAGAAGCTTGTTCAATCTAAATATATAGTACGAAAAGCTGACTGACTTATTGACTGACATATCAACGCACAGTCCAAACGGCTAAACGTAGGCACTTGAAATTTGGAACGGACGTAGCTTAGATACCGTAGGGGTGCATTAAGAAAGGAATTTTAGAAATTCCCACGGGAACGGGAATTAACGGGAAAATACTTTTGTATGAAAAATCTAAACGGCTCTGAAAATTCTCACGGGAACAGGAATTAACGGGAAAATACTTCTGTAAGAAAAATCTAAACCGCTCAAGTTAGACGCTTGAAATTTGGGATGCAGGTACTACTAAGCGAATGAAATCGCGCGGCGTCTACTACTTACTACCTATAGCATATGGACATACCCTTCTTTACCTGCCTGCATAATAACAACACCTAAAAACTCGACTGAACAACACCAACCGTGTTCTGTCAGTCATTCCATATTCAAATGCAAATAACATAAAAAACAACGTACCAAAAAACACGCGCGAAATATACTCACTCAAATTATCCCAAAATATCTCAACCGAATTTATCAAGAGCATCTCAAAGGAAATCTACACGTCTTTACATCTTGTTTGTTACAGGGACATCACAGAGAGACTCAGCATGTCGAGTGGCGAAATGTGAGTGGCGATTCAAGATGGCGGAACGATTGCGCGGGAAAGGGCTTTTGACGTTTCTGTCAGTCTTGTTTGTCAAGATCGCCGTGTGCAGAACTGGCTGGCCCGAAGGCACGAGTGAGGACCTCGGTGAGTGATGCTTTTTTCTGGCGTATTTTTTTTAAATTTACTTTTAGTTTTTAAGGCGATTGATAATGAGGTTGTATACTATACGGGGTTTTATGCCAGAATGATATCTAAGGTCCTTATACCTTATATCTAAGGTACTTATAGGTAAAAGTCAAAGGGCTTTACAGAGAACGATTATGACATAGTAAATAAATACAGCTAAGAATTGGACTAAACACTAAGAAGAGCGCAGAAGAAGAAGAACATATTAAGGAGCCGCTACATTACCCACCTACCAACTATTATTATATTTATATGTATGAGTATTTGTAATATAATTTATTACTAGCTGTACCGCACGATGTTACTCACGTTTTTTTCGTTCCTTCGTCAAGTAGCTTTTATTCGATACAAACATCCATCCATACAATTCTTTCCTCTTTGTTATATTATAACAAAAAATACATTAATTTCGACCAAATACGGTTCTAGTGAGTTTATCTTAAAAGATAGACATATACTCTCATGGTCATCTTTTTAGATCATTTCAAGAGGAATAATTCGTTCATACATATATTTTTGGTATCTTGAACCGTTTTCGCAGCCCGCGCAACGGAAGCCATCAAGAATGCATAATTTTCTCCGTTTTTTTTTACATTTACTATTATTTTTTCGCTCCTAATAGTTGCAACGTGATGTTATATAGCCTAAGGCCTTCCTCGATAAATGGTCTATTCAACACAAACAGTTTTTTTTTCAATTCGAACCAGTAGTTCCTGAGATTAGCGCGTTCAAATAAACAAACTCTTCAGCTTTATAATATTTCTATCTTACCTTGTTATAAATATTTTCTAGTAACTTTCTCCTGATACTATGAAAATAATTTTTAAAGAAACTCTTTTAACATGTTATCCGATTTTACATTTTAAATTCGATCGCGTTTTAAGCTGTTTGCCTTGCGGACTAAGTTTAAGATCCTTTTTTCGATATTTAACATTTTTAACTGTTTCTTATCTTGTAGTTTACGTGCTTTTTTTATGTGGACTCAGGCTTTGGGTCATTTTCCATTAGTCAAGTTTAAACGGCTGGACCGATTTGGCTAATTTTGGTTTTGAATCACACGTGGAAGTCCAGGGAAGGCTTAAAAGTATTTCTTCCAATACACGGGGTACGAAAGCTACTTTCTATGGCAAAAAAAATGTTTGTCGAGACACTTAGTTAGAAATAAAGAAGCCATTTGCATCTCATCGCTTACCGCACAAAAACTCCTAGGTGCTTTATAATAAAAAAAATAAAATAAATACACTTCACGCCTTTTTAAATCCCAAAGCGGGGTAGGCAGAGGCACTTGCTTAGTAAAAAAACCCACTGTTCACCAAGCGTATTTAACCCAACGTGACAGGTGGTGAGCCCATCGCCGTTAGAGGGTTCACACACTTTGTGGTGTGCGGGTTTCATCACGATGTTGTCCTGTTGTCCGTACGAGCGTTGCGTTACGTACATAGGCTCTGAAAAAGAGTCCCATTGGTACACGTCCAGTAGCCGGACTCGAACCCGCGACCTCCCGGTTACGAGTCAAGTATCCGACCAACTGGACTACAGTAGCTTTATAATTCTGTTTTCTTGTGAACCTAACCATTGACCTTAGAGTCATATGTATGAGTTAGCACATTTATTTTTGTTTCTCATGACCTTCGAGGTCAAGTTCAGTTTAGGTTTTATCATACTTAGGGCTGTAAGGTTAACGAGTCACGAAATATAGTAATCTACTTCTCAATACTAAAGTTTTCAGTTTTCTTGAAGTTTTTTTTTTATCATTAAAAATAAGCGATGACCACCATCCTGCTTGATGTTAAGTAGCGATGTGGTCTACGATGGCGCACACTTGTTCATTAGGTACCTATTCAGCCCAGTGACTTGAAGACCTTTAGACTGTACTGCGCAGGAAACACAGACTCCGGCAAGTCGTTTCACATCCTGGCGGTTCGCACTATGAAAGTGGACGCAAACCGTTTGGTTCGCGTAAATGGTAAATCCACCTGGTATGGATGACGTTTTGACGTTCTCCTGGTTGTCCTATTGTAAAAACGCCACGGGGGTATTAGGTTATGCAACTCCGTAGCACACTCTCTGAAATGCACCCGATAGAAGACAGGCTCGCAATCTTGAGTATGATTTCTGCTGAAAATTACAAAAACAGTTATGTTTAGTCGAACAATTTGATTAATTTAAGAGTTTCTTCTACAAAAGAAAACTATACTAATATCAGAAGGAAAATCGCCTTATAAATATAAATAAATATTTTTACAACAACACACACACCTTGTCTTCATCCCATGTTAAGTAGCTAAAGCACTTGTGTTATGGAATTCAGACAACGAAATATACCTCTACTTAATTAAATATTTTATTTTCTTCTAAATACATACAAATATAAATAAAACACCCAGACACATCCAACAAGTACTTAAAAGCTCATCGCCTGAGCAAGTGTCAGCGATGGGAATCCAACCCACGACCCTACGGAATAGAGGCAGACATGCTGACCACTACACCAACAACGGGCCCGTCAAAGGTGACAGTATTTTTTTTAATGTGGGGGTTTTAATGTTATGGTGTGTCATGAATCAATTGGTTCATATATGTTCATACATGTGCTTACGCATACAGTTGTAATAAAACTGTATTAGAGTTGTTTATTTCGTTTCTTTTCATCAAGAGGACCGCTGTTAATATGTGACACATAATGTAAAAAGTAAATAACTTAAAAGTTTAAAACGGGTATTGTAGCGCGAAGATTAAACAAATATAAGTATTCAGCTTACCTTCGTTGTTTGCCCGACGTTTCGACACAGTTAAAGTACTTTAAAAACTAGCTGACTCGGCAAACGTTCTTTTGCCAATATACATTATTAACAGTGTTACTCTGCTATTATATGCATGTATCATCCTCTGCTAAAGAAAACTGCATCAAAATCCGTTGCATAGTTTTAAAGATCTAAGCATACATAGGGACAGAGGACTTTGTTTTAAACTATGCATTGAGTAAAAGGTAACATCTGTAAGGGTTTATTAGGTACTAGCTGTGCCACGCAGTGTTACTCGCATCCTCCCGTTCCCGTTGTAATTTCGGGATAAAAAGTAGCCTATGTTCATCTGGAAAAACAAATCTTTGAATATTTGTAGTGGACGGATCTAGCGATATTTAATGTGAACAGTTCCTGTTAGAACCAACTGTGGAAACTTTGCTGGCCGATGTAATAATCACTCCATACACATATTTCTATGTATTATCTCGAGCTGTTTGTTTTCCATATTGTTTAAATAAATAAATAAAAACGTAGCTTTCTTTTAGTGTAAGAATCATCAAAATCCGTTCACTAGTTTCGGAGCCTATTCAATACAAACAAACAAATCTTTCCTCTTTATAATATTAGTATAAATATACACTTTATACGGTGTTAAAACTTGTTGTTGAAACTAAGTTTTAATAAGATACTATATGGGTTAACCTCCAACTTTGTTTACCTTTTCCCTCACCTCCCCCCCTGATAATGGGCAAAATTAACAATATGCATATTCTAAAGTTTTCATTTTCTACTAAAATAACACATTCGGGGACATTTATCTTGCGACAGCAGAAGTTTTACTGCCGAGACGATGACAGGCGGGATGCGTCCGCGAAATGGTTAAGCCATTATGCGAAGGAACTGCAAGAATTAGCAGTAGGTACTAGAAAAAGTTGAACCTACGTAGTCTTAGCTGTCTTTTTCAGTACTACTCCACTGACATATTAACGTATACACACCCATTGTCGCAAGAACTGCAAAATAAATGGTATCGCGTATAATAGGGAGCTCCACATGGAATAACACAATTTGTCAGAGAGAGTACGTGAGCCGAATAGAAAGGAATAATCTTGTAGCTTTTTAAATTCCACCGTTCTGTTTCCAGCCAGTTACTCCCGGGTCTCGCTGGCCAGTTGGATGCGACCTTCTTTTGTTTGGAACTTTTTGGCGCGAGCGGGCCGGATTCGAATTCGGATTTCGAATTTCCCTTCCTATGTGTCCAGTTGAAAGGAGTTTGTGTCGAATCGGTGGAACGTTTTCGGCCACTTGGCGATAAACAATAACTCATTGATCCTCTGTTTGTAGGAAATGGTCAAACAATGAAGTGTCACGGCCGATTTGTATTTAGGCCCACTGAAGCGATGTTTTCTCTTTCCAAAGTGAAATTCATTGGCAACGGAAGATATAGCACTCTATGGGTTGAAAGGAATATTTAATACGTCACGTACTATTATTATCTCGTGGGCGTTATTTTTTTCTCTAAATACGGTACGAAATAACAAGCGTCTGTGGTCCAGTTGGTCGGACACTTGACTTGTAACCGGGAGGTCCCGGGTTCGAGTCCGGCTACTGGACGTGTACCAATGGGACTCTTTTTCAGAGCCTATGTACTCAACGCAACGCTCGTACGGTGAAGGACAACATCGTGATGAAACCCGCACACCACGAGGT
Source organism: Conopomorpha cramerella (assembly GCA_012932125.1). Lineage (NCBI taxonomy): Eukaryota > Metazoa > Arthropoda > Insecta > Lepidoptera > Gracillariidae > Conopomorpha > Conopomorpha cramerella. Next base: position 9,044 of record SJJU01015543.1, read on the forward strand.
GTGTGAACCCCATAACGGCGATGGGCTCACCCCCTGTCACGTTGGGTTAAATACGCTTGGTGATTCGTGGGTACTTGCTTTAGCAAGTGCCTCTGCCTACCCCTCTTTGGGATTAAAGGCGTGAAGTGTATTTTTTTTTATTTTATTACGGTACGAAATACCGAGTATCGTTTCGTCGACGATGTGAATATAACGAAGCTAATTCTCTCTCACCTTCGGGCAGCTGAGTGAATTTCGGTATTCCGTGGAAATGTTTGATTTCGGAAATCCAAGCGGCGAACGTTCGTTTCACATGAATGTTTGCGCAGCGCCGCAAAATTATGATGCCCGAAATAATACGAGGAAGCTGTGCTTCGAGTAAATATCCAGCAGATATTATATTCTAGTTAGGATCTGAGCCGAGCCCCGGCAAATAGGATGAACTGTTAGTTATTGAGCTGGGAATGGAGATACGAAGCACACAAATAAACGGAAGAAATCAGAATGTGTTCCGCCATTTTGATTTAAAAAAAAAAACTTCTAGACTATGATGAATGAATACACACACACACTTATTTGTTTATTTATTCAAACACTTTAATGCACAAAAAAGTACACATGGCGAACTTGATGCTGAAGCATTTTCTACCAGTCAACCACCAGTAATGGGAAAGACCGATGGGTGTGCCAGGATACAATAAAAAAACAAAATAGAAATTAAAACACGACAATTATACAAACAATTAGGAATGGAAAACAAACATTATTTTTTTTTTATACTAGTACAAATGTAGAGGTGTACTATAATAATACACACTTCACGCCTTTTAATCCCAAAGCGGGGTAGGCAGAAGCACTTGATAAAGCAAATGTCCACGCTTCACCGAGCGTATTTAACCCGACAGGAGGTGAGCCCATCGCCGTTATAGGGTTCACACACCTTGTGGTGTGCGGGTTTCATCGCGATGTTGCCCTTCACCGTACGAGCGTTGCGTTGCGTACATAGGCTCCGAAAAAGTGTTCCATTGGTACACGTCCAGTAGCCGGACTGGAACCCGCGACCTCCCGGTTACAAGTTAAGTATTCGGCCAACTGGACCACAGACGCTTTTATGAATGGTTTTTTTTATTTAGGACAGCCAACAAGAGACATTCATACATAGGTAACAATTAAAAACTAAATACAAATCCATTCATAAAATGTTCTTTTAATTATAGGCTACCACTACATTGGCCAATATTATGAGCGGAATTCTATAGTTCTAGATTCTAGTTATACTATGAATTGTATACCGTGTGCAATAAAGAGTATATAATGAATATACTGTACATTACAAAACGTAAAACTAACAAATGGTAAGATTGCAAATGGCGACCTTAATTCATATATACACATCAAAAGTGTCTAGGGATCAAGTACATTTTAGAAGATTGCAATCAAGAATATATTATACAAAACTGAATTAATTCATAATTTATTCAAAATGTATTACATACAATATGTCATTGATACAGGCATGGAGAATGAGACAGGGGATCCAGAAGATTAGATTTTATTTAAATAAATGAGATTTGTTTTTAGAGCTAAAAATGTTGTTGATCCCTAGACACTTTTGATGTGTCTATAAGTGAACTGAACATATAGTGTAATGGGTAGTGTGTGTCGCTATCCGGTCGAGCATGTTCTAACCTAGTACTAAAATAATAAGAGTAAATAAGTACCTTATAAATATACACTATAGGTAGTACTGTACCCGAACGGAACTTGAAAATAATTTCTCAGTTTCGTTTATAAAACCACCACGAGCCAATCACATTGCAGAGACTGTTTTATGTTCAATATTGATTTCTTCTCAAGAAAATTTATTTTAGAATACGTTTAGTTGAAAATATCGTCTTCGAATACTTATTTTTTTTTAAACACAATGAACAAGCGTTTGACCACCATCCTGCCTGATGTCAAGCAGCGATGTGGTCTACGATGGAGCACACTTTTTCATTAGGTACCCCAGTGACTTGAAGACCTCCAGACTGTACTACGCAGGAAACACAGACTCCGGCAAGTAATTCCACTTCCTGGCGGTTCGCACTATGAAAGTAGACGCAAACCGTTTGGTTCGCGTAAATGGTGAATCCACCTGGTATGGATGACGTTTTGCCGTTCTCCTGGTTGTCCTATTGTAAAATCGCGATGGGGGTATTAGGTTATGCAACTCCGTAGCACACTTTCATAATATTATCACTATACTAATCTTCATATTTCCACCAATCAAGTGTCAAACTGTATGAATTAACCCATAAGCACCCACCGTACTCGGAGACTGACAAGTTATTTTAAACTCTACTACTTGATAATAAAAGTTAAATTCAATTAAAGAGTAAGAGTATTATTCTGGGCGTTAATGGGTTGAAATGATCCAAAACAAAAATTAAAAGTGCCGAAAAATGTTTCGCTCTATCACTCTTTATACCGCCAGACTCGAACCCAAAATTACCACAGCGAGTCAAGTGATCCAACCACTAAACCACACGCCTTCGCTAACAACGTGACATGAATTTATTCATGTATGTATTTTGTAAAACTAACGTACGCCGTTAAACTTGAATAATTGTGTAGCTTAAATGCAAAATCGACTATGTTGAAACTTTCTCATTTATTGGTTTTGAACTCTATTACAATGGCAGTAAGGTTATTAATTCAAATGCGAAGGGACTCTGCAATTAGCAAGCCCCAGCTTGACCTGAGAAGTAAAAATAATTATTCTAGCTCGATTTCCACTGTATGAATTGAAATGAATTCTAAGGTGGAGTAAGATTAATGCTTGTTTCATTTGGCTAAAACTTGCGAGTATGTCTATCCTTTTCTTTAACAAACGAAAGATAGAGACGGTTATAGTTAAGTTTTCTTTATAAATCTAAGTGTAGAAAATTAACCAAAGATAATCATTCAGCTTACCTTACGTTGTTTGCTCGACGTTACATGGGCCGTGCTCACGATCTGACTCAAAGGTAAGCTGCAACGCTTACCTTTGAGTCAGATCGTGCCTTTGAGTCAGAACTGCTGGAATGCTTATCTTTGGTTCAATTTCGCACATTAATACACGTTTTAAACTTTTATCCCCTTAGCAATAAACGCGTTGTCACTTATACAACGGTTATTACAGGTCTACTTGATCTGGTTATTCCGTATTTGACATACAGCTGACAAGTTAAGTTGAGCTTTGTGTATCTTCGAAATAGCAATTCCGACATTATTGGTAAGGCCCTTAATATATATCCATTATATAAAAATCAAAGCCACTTTTCGTTGTCATTCCATAATTCCGGAACGGGTGGACCGATTTCGCTAATTCTTCTTTTGTTGTGCTCACTAATGACAGCAGAAGGTTCTTGTGAAAGAAAAAAATGACATCCCAGCTGGGCACAGGCCACCCTAGATATTCATATTCAATAGTTTAAGACAGGACAACGTCTGTTCCGAGTCCACTAGTAATATTATATTATTGTATATATACGATATATATATACATAATATATATATATAATATATGTATATACATATATATACATATATATACAGGGTGTCCCATAAGTCGACGTCAAGCCGGAATCGGATGGTAAGGCAACTCACACCAGTTATCAGAAAAATATTTAAAAAAATCTAACTTGCATGTTTAAAAAATTATGGGCTTTAAAAAACGGAAATTCTACAACCTACCATTAGTCTTTTGATTCGTGTTGCCACAAATCTTTAGATTTTCCAATATTTTTTTTGTTATGTGACCCTGAATAGTGCCACTGTTTATTGACGTTTTTAAAAAAATAAAGTTAAAAATAACCAATTGGCTCAGATTGAACTGACTGTAATGAAAAAAAAATTACTGTGTTTTTTATATTTTTCTGATAACTGGTGTGAGTTGCCTTACCCTCCGGTTCCGGCTTGACGTCGACTTATGGGACAACCTGTATACTTATTTGGGTCCTGGCATACCCTGGCGATACACAGAGCCCTGTCGTGACAGTTCTCCGCTCGAAAATCTGTCAGAAAAACGCCAAAGAAAATTCCCCACTGTAACTCACAAGAGCACTTCATCTTACCGCCCCGGCTCAGGTCCGCTAAAATGACAGTAAACAAAACTTGTTTTCTAAACTAACGTTGTCCACTTACCGGCTCGTTTCGGCTAACAGGTTTCGGCGAGGACAACAAAAAAAAAAGAAGCACAAAAACATTAATTTCCCCGTGCCCCTGGCAACACCGCGAGCACAAATAATACGCCCTTAATCCGGTTGAAAGCGCCGCCGTGAAAAAGTTCCTGCACTTTATTGTTATAAATTTAGATTATGTTAGAGAGGAATGGATAGATTGGAGAAAAAGAGAGGCGGAGGAGTGAAGCAGTGTTGGATTCGGGTATCGAGTTGAGCAGCACTAGGCTTGGATATCTTTTAGTTGGTCTTTTTTTTAGGATGGTTTCATGCTACTAGCTACTAGACAGCTCTCTAGCCTTGTCATGCTTGGTTAAGCCATTTCGGAGATGTATGACAACTAATACCGCGACAAGACCAATGGGGAATTTTCTAACTCAAAAAAAAATCTTTTTTTTTTTTATTTTTTTTTATTCAGGACAGCCAACAAGATATACACTTATAAATAGTAGATACAATTAAAAAAACAAACAAAATGAAGTGTTCCCTTAACTACAGGCTACCACAACATTAATTATAAGAACTAGATGTCGCTAGTAGATGTCCAGGGCGACTTCTGTCAGTTATATTTTAATACGTTTTTTTTTTATTATTTGGGCAAGTTATTCAAACTTGAGACACTTTTGTAACATGTAAACAAATAATAAAAAATAATAACTGTCATCTTCAATACTGACTGCTTGAAGTTTGTGCTTTCGTTGACATTAATCCACCTTAACACACCTAGCGCCATCTGTCATAACTCGACGGGCCCGTTGGTGTAGTGGTCAGCACGCCTGCCTCTATACCGTAGGGTCGTGGGTTCGATTCCCACCGCTGACAGGTATTTAGGTGATGAGCTTTTAAGTACTTGTTGCATGTGTTTGGGTGTTTTATTTATATAAGTATGTATTTAAAAGAAAAAAGATATTTAAGTTAGTATATCTCGTTGTCTGATTTCCATAACACAAGTGCTTTAGCTACTTAACATGGGATGAAGGCAATGTATGTGTTGTTGTAAAATATTTATAACTAAAAAAAACAAGGGCCCTGAAAATTCCCCATTGTGTAAACATTCGGTTTAGACCGTTCTATTGTCATTTCATGTCGGTGTTGTCTCCTTGTATTTCAATGCTAAGCAAATGTTAGTACTTTCCGTCCGGACTGCATTAGAATATTTTTTCCTTCTGCGCAGCTATACAGGGTGGTGCGGAAAAGAGTACCCTAAGAAGCCGAGTGACACTTATATTCAATGTTTAAAACGGGTATTATAGTGCGAAGATTAACCAAAGATAAGCATTCAGCTTACCTTCGTTGTTTGCCCGTTGTTAAACCTCGCGCGGAAAAAAGATCAATTTGTACAGCTGATGTCGTTAGTGTAACGTGTCGAAACAGTGACTTTTTGAGGGTAGTTCCGGATTCGCAGCCTACCAGTGAACGACGCCGCCGCCGTACTCCAGTCAGCTCGCGACCACGACACATGTAACTGTGTCGAAACGTCGGGCAATCAACGAAGGTAAGCTGAATGCTTATCTTTGGTTAATCTTCGCGCTATAATACCCGTTTTAAACATTTAATATCATGTCAGTGCGCGAGTGACACTTTTTCTACGGAGCCTTTGACGTCGGACGAAGACCTGACGCGAAGTCTCCGTAATGTGGTCGTCATGCCCCAGATTTGGCAACAAAACAGGGATGGACAAAGATAATTTGTATGGTGTCCAGAAAACTGTGACAAACTGTGTAAACACTGAGTGACAGAGATACTGGTCTAGCGCTATCTCTGTCACACAGCGAGAACAATATTACTATTAGACCTCAGGCTACAAGGCTAGATTTGAAGCCCAGAAACTGAGAAAATAAATTGTCCTCTCCATACAAATTGTTTGAACAATTCAAAGTAAAATGTCTAAACTAACTAAATAAGTCACATTACAGTAATACTAAAACATGACGGACAGATTATTTGTCCAACATAGAGAAGAGGAAAACAAATCATAGTGGCGTGCAATTAGAGAGGCCTGAGTCCAACAGTGGACGAATGTGGGCTGATGATGATAATGAATAGTAAATGCGCATCAAATGGCCATTCTGATGCAACATTTTTTGCTGTTTTTTTTTGTTGTAATTTAGATGTACAGTTTTCCTATTTTATCTCTACTTAGTTACTGACGCCCAACAAAGATCAATCTACAGGGTGTATAGAAACTCCATTTTCTTCCTCTGCAGGCCTAGCACGCACAACAAGAAATACATTACATATAAGACGTACGCGCTCATTTTTGTCACTATTTCCGACCCGTATCGTTTAGTTAGCTCATTGTTTAATAAAAGGCGCACAGACATTATAACTCAATATTGTTCACCGGGTATATAGTCCGGGCTGACTGGACTATCGTGGTCAGTGGACTCACTGCACTGTGGTGGTCAGTCATGACCACAACGCATGCAACTGCGTTAACGTCGAGTAAACAAAGGTAAGCTCGAGCTTGTCTTTGATTATATTCGCGCCTATATACCCGGTGAACAATATTGAGTTAAAATCTCAACGCGTTGTATGTCAAGTCACTTCTTTCTTGGAACGCTGTGTTAAGGGGGCTGTTTTTCAAACATTTCCGTGCCATCCCTGTATACTGTGACTGTATCGCTACTTGTATACATACCTATATACACTTTAAAAAAAAACTCTCTCCCACGTCTTATAGCGCGGCATTATTTGAAATTCTAATAGCCCAATGTGACTTACGGCCGTTTAATATTTATGGCAATAATGAAAGAAGAAAAAAAAAGAATAAACGAGAAGGAATGAAAAAAAAAAACGACGGTCGGTGAAGCCTTGCGGTAAGAACGTTATTACATTTATATACAAAGTTATGGCGGATAAGTAACTCGGAAAATATGGAAATTGTAAATAATAAAGAGCTCTAAGCGTCGGCACATATGACTAAGATACTTATAATGAAATATAGCTTGCGATGTGAATCCGGTATTTCCGATCTCTTACCCTAGAGTTTTCACACTAGGTTGAAAACTTGGAAACTTATATTCAAGAATTTACCCTAAGCTTGCACATATCCCATTTTTTTATTTAGCCTCTTTTGTGTCCCACTGTAGGTAGTTTTCTAGTAGTAGGTACCTATTCACCCGAGACTTGAAGACCTTCAAACTATACTGCGCAGGAAACACAGACTCCGGCAAGTCGTTCCACATCCTGGCGGTACGCACTATGAAAGTGGACGCAAACCGTTTGGTTCGCGTAAATGGCAAATCCACCTAAAATGGCAAATTACCTTCGTTGTTTGCCCGACGTTTCGACACAGTTACATGTGTCGTGTCGTCAGTCAGTCAGCTCGCGACCACGACTCATGGCCACATCACAACCCTTGGCCAGAAGGAGGTTTCCGTGAAGGTCGCCAGATCCTCGAACTCGAACCATAAACGATTTAAAAACGTCATGGCGCGACCTCAATCTTACGACCCTCACATCACAAAATGTCTTCATCTCGACGTTGCTGCATATCTATCTACTTTGTTTGGAAACTCAGGGTAGAAACGTACGTGCCCAGCAGTCCCGGGCATAAGAATAGGACTGAGATTTTCCCTTGCCTGTCGTAAAAGGCGACTGAAAGGGCGTAGGGGTCGTGGCACGCGGGCGGGGACTCGCGCGCCGTTCACGGCCCCTGAGTGGCGACAGTGGTAGCGTGGTGGCCCTGTTACCGCCGTACGACATCGTGCGCTGGGGGTGCGTAGATGGCCCCCATTCCGGTGACGGTCCGCGAGGGCCTAGCGCGGCTGGGGCCACCCTTGGACGTAGTGGCTAACGCTGTTCCGGGGGCCCCGGCAATAACGCGGGAGTGATCGCCGTGGGGTTTTAGTGGGTGCGAGTCCCACATAACCCCGCCGCTGTCCCCGTTAGCGGTGGGGTATCCATAACGGATTTCCCCACGATAAAAAAAGGGTAGATACGTACAGCATTTGTTATTTTGAGTTATTTCTCTACACAGTGAAAAACAGCATAGAAATACAAAACTTATTTTGCTAACTCAAAACAACGTTAGCAGGAATATACCGAAATATTCACACATCTATTTTCCTTATAATCGCTAACGAACCGCAGTTTGGATTTCAATGCAATTTGATATACAGCTGAATAATATCGCTATATATTTTCGTACTAGCTGACCTGGGAAACGTTGTTTACATTCGCTTAGTTTAGTAGTACCTGCATCCCAAATTTGATGCGTCTAACTTGAGCGGTTTAGATTTTTCATACAAAAGAATTTTCCTGTTTATTCCCGTTCCCGTGGGAATTTCAGGAATTCCTTTCTTAGTGCACCCCTATGGTACCTAAGCTACGTCCGTACCAAATTTCAAGTGTCTATATTTCACCGTTTGGGTTGTGACTTGATGTCTGTCAGTCAGTCAGCTTTTCCTTTTACATATTAAGATATGTTATTCCAGCTTATAAGCTACAATACTGCCAAGTTTCATCAAAATCCGTCCAGTACTTTCTGCGTGAAAGAGTAACAAATCCACACATACAAACTTCTCGTTTATAATATTATAGTAGAATATGAAAAACCACATGGAACAGGGGTCTAAGTCTGTTGCTACACACTCGTACTGAACTCTAAAACAGTAATCTCTTTTGATTACATACATTCAAAGACTATTAAATTGCAATTTTTTAACAAACCCCCGATTCTAAATATACGCATCTTGCTCTTTTATCTGACATATTATTTTTCATCCACACTTTCAACCCCCATTTTACGCAAGACACGTCTTTCATTTGAATTTTCAAATTTTTCATCCGCACATTCAACCCATATAACTTTTGAGTGTGTGAACAAATATAGATTAAATATAAACTAAGAACACGCTCGATCAAGTTAGCTCTCAAACAAAAAAAAACTCATTAAAATCGGATCATGTGTTTCGGAGCTACATTGCCTCAGACAGACACATACACACACTGACACGTCAAACACCCCGTCCTTTTTGCGTCGGGGGTTAAAAACACAATTAATAAAAAATACAACATCCATTCCGTTCGAATAAACGTAAAAAATCTGTCATGCGAATGAAAAAAATATATATACAAAAAAAAAACGAATAAACTGGGTCTCAATTCTACTGTTAACAATAAATTTATTTTACACACACACACACTTCACGCCTGTCTCCCAGAGGGGTAGGCAGAGACTACAGATCTCCATTTGTCACGGTCCTGACATACCTCTTTCGCTTCAAATATAAATTTATTTTATGAAGATAAAATTTCGCATCATGTCCAATTAACGTATTATTTTTGTTGTTGAATTTACTTAACATATCGTCCCTTAACTTACAACACCGCTTAAGTCATTTTTACCAACTTTACAGGTGACGAGAAAAACTGTTGCTCGCCAGTACTATCCCTCTTTTCATCATCAGCCACATAACGTCCACTGCTGGACGAGGGCCTCCCCCAATGAGATCTGTCATTTGGGGTGAAATGCCAGTAATCGCCACGCTTGGCGGGCGGGTTGGCGATCGCAGTGGTGTTGTGGTTTAACTCACAGAGAGCGCTGCTGCCCGTCCTCTGGAGAGCTCCCTCGGCCGCCTCTTACGACCCCCATGACGGGAAAAGTTGGGCTGGGGTGGTGACACATGTATTCTATTCGCCGTCACCACACGGCTAATCCCTCTTTTGCCTGCAATAAAAGAAAAAGAAACTAATTCATATTTTAAAGTTGAGTATTTAGCTTACTCTCGACGTTTCGACACAGTTACATGTGTTCCATATCTGACGGCCGACATGGACTAGTGGTCAGGGCATCTGCCTCTAGGACTGCAGTCGCGGGTTCGATTCCCGCCACGGACATAATGCTTTAGTGATGAGCTGAGGCATTTGTTGTGTGCGTCTGGGTGTTTTATTTATCGATGTATGTATTTAAAAGTATTTATGTAAGTATATCAGACTCTGGCACCCATAGTACAGGGTATCCTAGTTTGGGATCATGTGATCGTGTGTAAATTTATTATTATTGTTATTGAAGTGACACTTCTTTATCGGCGTTGGAAAAAAAATACCGTCACATTTTCGGTTACGCGTCACATTTTTTCCGTTACGCGCCATCTTTTTTTAAATTTAAGATATTTACGGTTAACCTCAGTTTCTGATTGTAACTATCGGTCAATGTATAAAAGTTTAAGTGAAATAATAATTATTTGTATTCATGTCTATGATAATAAAATCCTTTTGTTTAAAGTTTATCTAATATAACTTTATTTCACCAATTTCTGAAAAGTTTTGCATGAAGATCATTTTGCGAAAAATAAGGCCATAAAGAAGTTTCACTTCTTACGTGTGTACACTAGTACACGCACACATTTTTTTATTAGTAGATATACTTTAAATATGATATCAGTGCGTGTTATTTTTAATATAAAGAGCGTCTGTGGTCCAGTTGGTCGGACACTTGACTTGTAACTGGGAGGTCCCGGGTTCGAGTCCGGCTAACTGGGACGTGTACCAGATGGGACTCTTTTTCAGAGCCTATGTTACGCAACGCAACGTTCGTACGGTTGAAGGACAACATGCTATTGAAACCGCACACCACAGGATGTGTGAACACCTACGGCCGATGGGGTCCCCATGATCTAGCTGCAGCCGGCTAACCACTGTATGAATGGAAATGAAGTAGGAAGTTAAGATTAAGCTGCAATGTGATTATGTGTCCAAATTAACGCTTGGTGAACTGTGGGTACTTGCGCTTTAGCAAGTGCCTCTGCCTACCCCTCTTTGGGATGAAAGGCGTGAAGTGTATTTTTTTTAATTATTTTTGTAAAAAAAAACACAGATTCGTTCCCCACTGGCCAGTTAGTATATGAAACATATCATATCGGTCCACAATCATACGAAATCAGCATACGTGGACACAAGAGCTCGGCTGACTGAAGCCTATAAATGCACCGGCGCTAAAAATTCGTAAATATTTTATTGTTCAGGAAATAATCCGGGGCGGCGCGCGGAGGTAGACAACCTGCTCGTGGAAACCTCTTTGCCGAAATACTCCTTGCAGACGGAGATCAAGTTTAAAAATGGAATGCATTTCTAGAGTTGGAACGATCTGCGCTCAGTTTGGCTGGAAAGCTCTGTACTATGAACTGTTAGGCGGGATGCACACCCGACTAGGAGACGACGGGCGATAAAAAAAAAATTACGGCTATCTATGTAATGGGTTTTACGGAATCAGCGGCCGGAAAGCGAACACGCCGATTTGAACCTTATTTCAAGCATATTTTGTCTTTGTTAAGAGCGTCTGTGGTCCAGTTGGTCGGATACTTGACTTGTAACCGGGAGGTCCCGGGTTCGAGTACGGCTACTGGACGTGTACCAATGGGACTCTTTTTCAGAGCCTATGTACGCAACGCAACGCTCGTACGGTGCAAGACAACATCGTGATGAAACCCGCACACCACAAGGTGTGTGAACCCTATAACGGCGATGGGTTCACCCCCTGTCACGCTGGGTTAAATACCCTTGGTGAACCGTGGGTACTTGCTTTAGCAACTGCCTACCCCTCTTTGGGATTAAAGGCGTGAAGTGTATTTTTTTATATTTTTTTTTATTTAACATAGATCCTGCGAGGTTGCTTGGTAATCTTACTATCTTACTAATATTATAAATGGGAATGTGAGTTTGTTTGTTCCGCTTTCACACCGTAACTACTGAACCGATTGCTTTGAAATTTTGCAGACGTACAGTTAGAAGTGCGGTTTAAATAATGGGGTTACTTTTTATCCCGGAAAAATTGATGTTCCCGAGGGAAAACTAAAATATTGCTTTATACCGCAATATAACCGAAGTCCACGCAGGCGAAGCCGCGGGCGGAAAGCTAGTATTGTATAATTGTAAGATTCATCATGTTTTCTTACGGATAGATGTTACTGACCCTATCGGCTCTCAATCTATTCTCCTCTCTACCTTACATACAAGGCCCTCTATTAAATTGTTTACGTCTTAATTCATCTACCTGTGTTGTTCACTCAGGTGCTTTAAGCTTATGTCTTGTCACAGACTCTAGACTATATCTGCATTCAATTTTAAATAATAGCTCATCACCTAAATACCTCTGTCAACGGTGGGAATCGAACCCACGACCCTACGGAATAGAGGCAGACATGATGACCACTACACCAACGGGCCGTGATTCTTGTTAGAGCCAGGATCTACAGCGGCACCCAGAATAGACCATCATCCAGGGCTCAATCAATAACGACTGGGCTAGATCCTGGGGGGTTGCTAGACTTCAGTCTTGGATCAAAGGAAAGTCAGCTGATGCATTCTATATACCTACATAACAGATCAGCATGGGGCACATACCAGATTTAGCTGATTATAGAAAACAAGTTGATAATTCATGGTTATACATAACAGATCAGCATGGGGCAAATCTGGGATTTCGCAGATTATAGAAAACAAGTTGATCATTCATGGTTATACATAACAGATCAGCATGGGGTGGTATACATAACAGATCAGCATGGGGCACATCCCAGATTTAGCTGATTTATTTATTTATTTATTTATGCATTCATGTTGTAGGTACAATGGTGGTCAGCGTTATATGAGTATCAAACATGGCCCCGCAGGGGCATAGCAATATACATTTAACTTAAAACTACTACACTTATATAAAAGTTTATAAATTAGTACCTAGCATAACTTTAAGACAATCTTTAACAATATTTATCTTATACCTAAGTGACGTGATTATAGAAAACAAGTTGATAATTCATGGTGCCGACCTGCAAAACATCTAAATGACCTCAAAACCTTCATTACTGAAGTTCACACTTGTTTCATGTCCATCTCTCTCGACAGAATGCTTAAATTTTAATATCGACCTTGTACCTACAGGGTTATTGAGTTTAGTTTTAATAGAACGCCTTGAGACCTGAAAACCTATATAAACAACTAAAAGAAAAATAGAATAAAGTGATGTTGTTGCTAGCTTTCTTGTTATGAATAAGAACTAAATAAAGAAATTTACTCTACATTCCCAAAAGTTTAGACTGGATTCTGTTTACGTACGTAAGTGGTTTTAATGAATCGATGAAACTAAATTTTCTGAAAATAGTCATAGCCTGAATACCAATTTTAGGGTAGGCATAGGACATAATGCTAAAAAGTTGTGTGTCCACAAATTTGTCGTATAACAACATGGACTGTTACTTTCAATTCCTTACAGTTAAAACCGATGACATAACGAAAGTATTTAGGTAAAATAACAAAATGGTGGACTATACTCTTTTCAAAAGAAAATAAACATTATCTGACTTCCCAACTTAGGAGACTACACGATATTAAGTACACTCTCATTGAAGATTATAATAATATAGTACAATCAACGATAAAGAAGCAAATCTGAGGACTAAAAAGAACTCCTAGAAAAAACATAGGAGTTCTGGAGACAAAATTGTTGAACAACTTTAGAAAGGTTTTTGACGACTCAATCTACAAGTTAGCTTCAACGAAATGAAATAATCCTCTCCACTCTCTACACACAAAATTATAAATCACGAGAGTCCCCTTGGAACGATTTTAACGATATATTTCACATAGACTGAAGTTTTTGTGAAACACAATACATTACACCCACCAAACAGCGCCCACCTGGACTAGTGACAGTAAGAAAACAGTTCCATCGACGCCGGATGTTGGCCCTAGATCGAGTACCGATTGACACAATTTTAAAGAAAATTCTAGCTAAAATTATGATTTGGGGACGGAAGAAAGACGTTGTGTTTGCAAGCGAAAAATTTAAAATTTTGCAAATTGGATGATTCAGAAAATATCGTCTTTGATGTCATCAATACAGAAAAAAAACCTGAACGTTGGATTTTAAAACATTAATACTCGTATAAGGTTTGTATCTGCAGTTTAAAGACAAGCGAAATTTCTCAGAACGTACGAAAAACTAAAGGTCAAGGTTACGAATTCGTCATTTTTGTTATTTCATGTTTCTCCCTCACTCTCTTTCTCTTGAAGCTTTCGTCAAAATGTAGGTTACATTGAAACGTACGACGCAATACTATTTTGAATGAGGCATTTTAAAAATATATGACACAGTTGCTGTTTGCTTTCCACGCTGTGCTGTGCATTCTTACATAATTTATGTATTTTTCAATGTTAAATAGAGAAAAAAAGTATCTTAAAGGCGTGTTGCATACAATTATGATTGCAGTCGTGTAATTAGACACATTTCAATATTGTAATAAAGCCACGTGGTGACGGCGAATAGAATACATGTGTCACCACCGCAGCCCAACTTTTCCCGTCATGGGGGTCGTAAGAGGCGACCGAGGGAGCTCTCCAGAGAACGGGCAGCAGCGCTCTCTGGTGAGTTAAACCACAACACCACTGCGATCGCCAACCCGCCTGCCAAGCGTGGCGATTACTGGCATTCCCCCCCCAAATTACTCATGGAAAATCAGTGGGGCGTGATGATGATTGTAATAAATATATATAATTTTACCAAATACCTGTCGAGAAATTATAAAAGACTGAAACACATAGCATAAATTCAAACATTAATCGTCTGCAATAGTACGCGTATTTGTGACTACTAAATATATGATTTCGGGCGTTTTGTTTAAAGTAAAACATTAAACCATTACATTAATACCTTCGATAATCCGTCCCTAAGTATTAACTCTGTACTGATGAATACGTTCCAAAATATACCGCACTTTTGTAAACCATTGAGAAATAAGAACAAACCATACGACATCTATTCATACCATTCAATAATATATATACATTAATACAAACCAATCAAAGGTGCCGAAGTGTTAAGTAAAAAAAAATCTTATTCAATTTCTATTGTCAACTGTTACAATAAATATTTGCAGTGCGCTGCTGTAGGTCCCGCGATAGACCTTATTGCTATTGGAATAGAGATGACACGAGAAAGCCGAAGCTATGCAAGTTTACCAACAATTAGTGTAGGCAAGTAACATATGCAAATGAAGAGGACGTCTATATATTCAAGTGTTGATAGAGCAAGAAGGGCAGAAACACTTGCGAACACAAGCGATGGCGTATTCTCGTATGGATAAAACTCAAGAGTTGAAGGTAAAAAAGATTTTTTAACAAGGGAGGAAAATGTTCACTTTTGCATTATACCTACCTATGAAACAAGGGGACGTTTACTTTTGTTTTTAAAATAATAAGTTAATTTCATCAGGCTTTGTGTTATACTACTGTATACTTGCATGCAATAGCACTTACAACGATGAATTAATAAACAATTTTATTTCGTTTCTCAAGTTTATCGAAACGAGAACTTTACTGTGTCATGAAAGCAATGCTTTTAATTCGGATAAATCTGAGAAAAAAAATAGTATTTCCTGTAATTTGATTTCTTCAGATTTCTTCTGATTTCATCAGAAGATATATGCAAAATCCCTACGTGAAGTGACATTCCTAGCTTATTTACGTTTAACAAGTTTTGTTTCAATATTCACATTTGTTTTTTTTTGTGTAAATAATGTTTACTGTACATAAGCATTTGAATCTGATCTTTATTATGAGATTTACTTTCTTAAATTCAACCTCTATAGAACCTAAATCCTCTGGAAAGATATTAAGTAACAAATTATCATGAGTAAGTAGCTTTCAAATCGTAGCACGTATGATTACAGTGTTTGAATAAATT
>SJJU01015549.1:0-14284 GCA_012932125.1 Conopomorpha cramerella
AAAAGTAATCGTCCCTGGTTCGAATTAATTTCTTTTACTGGCCAGAAGAACCGGGAAGAAACTGGCATCTATTCAAATCGCCAAGGCTTACTGCTAAGAATACTTAAAATACATATAACTTAATACTAATTGAACAAACAACAACCGTTCAATAACATCTACCCATCGTATCCCTCACAACTATTACTTCAGAAGGCATAACACGTGGGCTTTTTCTATTATAGTTGAAACATAACAGGGACGGATAAAGATCACACGTTTTCTTGACTCTATACAAATATAGAGTCAAGAAAACGTGTGCGTTGAAAAGAGGTAAAAGCAAGTAGATGCGCACGTCTCCAGAGAATGGCCCGTACAGAGAGAGGCAGGTAGGGCTTTTTTCCGGGATATTCCCACCCATTTTCCCACCACTGTGATTCCTGTTAGAGCCAGGATCTACAGCAGCATCCAGAATAGATAACAGCTCAATCAGTGACGACTGGGCTAGATCCCGGGGGAGCCTAGCCTTCTGTCTTGGAAAAAAGCACGTAGGGCTTGGGTGGTGGTGGGATTATCCCTGAATATATTATAGTTGAAAACAATGTTAAACCATGACAAAGGGATGGTTATTATTACAAGAGGGCCAGCATAAACGAATGAACACTAACCAATTTCTGTACGGAGATCCAGGTACTGTGCCGTTCGCGCTCGCCGCCGCTTGTTTCTTCTTTAGAAAGTCCTGAAAACCAAACAGAGCATTTTACGATTCGTACACAAACAAAAGATAATAAGGTTAAAGAATGGTCTTGGAGTGTTTGTTACCTGTAGTATCTGCTTGACCTGGGTGGAGGCGTTGGCGCTGTGCTCGTGCTTGTTGCGCAGCAGGTCGAGGCGGTCGCGCTCGCTGCGGTCACGTGCCTCACGTGCCTCGCGCGCCTCACGTGCCTCGCGTGCCTCACGCGCCTCCCGCGCCTCGCGCAGCGCCGCCTCCTCCAGCGCCTTCTGCTGCTCCCACAGCTGGAACAGAGGTGGGAACGGATCGTGATAACACACTGTACAATGATCTTGGTACAACACCATAATGGTACTTTTTACATTTCTCGACGTCATAACAACAACACATCTACTATAAAAAAATAAGTCGGGTTTTCCTCCCTGACGCTATAACTTCAGAACGCACGAACCGTTTTCCACGGTTTTGCATTCGTTGGAAAGGTCTCAGGCTCCGTAAGGTTTATAGCAAAGAAAATTTAAGAAAAATTTCAACAGAAAAGCGGGAAAACGAAAGCCATCTGGTGGCGAAACGGAGTTCGCCGTGTTTGCTAGTTTTGTAATAAAATTACACATCCGACCTTATGCTTCGGACGTGGATCTAGAATTTTATTTTCAATCCTGGGCGGTTTATTTTTATTAGGCAGCCCTCAAATAGGTAGAAGGTAATGTCGTATTAGTTTATGGAAATACACACATTTTCAAAGATTTCCGTAAAGTTGAATCTACTAGTTACCCGTTTAAAGAACGTATCTTATAATTACACCTACTTCATCTAATAAACTCCCTGTATACAGTGCCATAATGTACTTCACCTAATACTTTATAAAATATACCGATCTTTTAAAGCTAATAAAATCGTAGAACAACAAACAATAACGAGCGGAATTCAAAGAATTCGCAGAGTTTGAAGTAGAAAGACGGATGGTGACATATTGTTGTTCTCGGCAGCGAGCGAGTGCAGGTGAACGAGGGTGGGATTCTGAGAAGCGCACGGGGGCACCCGGGGGCACCTGGGGGCACCCGGGGGCACAGCGGCCTGCCGCCTCCCCGCCTGTTGCTGAGCGCTACACAGCATCTATCGATTTTCTTATTCTTTCGCCGCTACCGACATCACTTGAAATTCCTTAATAATACGTAGGTATTAAGACTTCGATCGCGTCCCTATCTTAACGACGAATTAAAAATACTTCATATTCCCTATGAATAAAGTAACAAATTGCAGTGTCGTGCTCATCCATTTCAAAGCAAAGTAACAAGCAGCAATCTCGTGAACAATGACTATTGAACAAACACTATGAATGTGGAACTTAATGACGGCGAGGTTAGTGCCACCTGAATTGATTAGCCTCGGTGCGTGTGTACGCGAGAGCTACCTAGACAGCAGCCGTGCGCGGTGCAATAGGGTGCCACCACGGCGATGGTGTCCAGCGTAAGCAGTCTAACCAGACTGCTCGTGCAATATGATTCAATTGACATATCATTCTCGGCGGCAATCACAGTCGGACAGGCAAATTGATATGGTTATTTCACTAACGTGAGCCGCTACTTGTGTGTCTGTCAAGCCATCATGTCACGCCGACAGCCTGTCACAGCGCGGACCTGCTGCTGTCAATGTTGAGTGACAATTACTCTTAAAATGGGGAATTTTCTTTGGCGTTTTTCTGACAGATTTTCGGGCTAAGAACTGTCAATACTGTCAAACTTTGTTTGGATAGTATGACATGTTTCATCATTCCCCATTGAGGGTACTTTTCAATATATGAACGCACTACTTAAACAAATTCAAATAAAATGAATCACTCCACAATGCTGCTCGTTTTGAAAATGTTCCCGTTTCACCTTAAGGAAAATCAATAGCGTCGCTTGACGAATTCCAAGAAAAGCGCACGACAGAAGTTGGAGCGCTGTGCTCAATCAAATTAATGAAGTTATCATGAAGTCGTAGCTAGGCGCCGGCGCCGTCGCCGCCCGGAAACCGAAGCCAGCAGATAATCCGCCGAAGACGAAGGACAGCCCTATTAGCGCACAGTAACATCGAGAATAATCTCGCCCCCTTCTGGTCAAATGGTGTCGTTTAATGAGCTCACCTTCTACCTTCTCTGCACATTTCTTACACGTAAGTAATCAGAGAATAAGACTACTTGAACTAAATCTGAAAATTCTCTTCTGTAAAAAGGTATGACAGCATAATGCACAGAAACGGTAATCGAATATTATTGCAATACCTAACTCCCTTTCCAATCATACCTAGTACCAGAAAATAATGTTACGATTAAGGATCACGTTTTCAACAGCTTGTTGGATTCCAGGTTTAATTCCAATATGAAATACCTAATTCTACCAAATACAGGAAAAGCTAAATGAATAACTACAAACAAGTTGTTCTACGAACATTTCCACCACATAAATGAAGAAAGAAATGGTATGTAGTTACTTAGCAGAGTTGAAGATACCTTGAGATGATGTCGCAGCTGCTGCTCGTGCTGCTCGGCGAGCTGCTGCCGCTGCTGCTGGAAGTGCTGCAGCAGGATCTCTTGCTGCAGTTGCTGTTGCTTCTTAAGCTGGAACAAGCAGCCCGTGCATTAGCAAGATGTACCACTTTAACTCAGAATCGGACCAGCCACAACTTTTGTTTTGGTTTGAGTCCGTATAGATCGTTTCCTCAGAGCCTATGTAGTTTCCAGTGGCGTGCACTGGCTTTTACGACAAGGTAGGCAGTAATCCCCAAGTATTGACACCTATGTATAGGTAATATGTCTTTACGAAATATAGGTACCTACACATCTACTCACACACAAAACACAGGACCTTTGTTAGCCTATTTCGTGAGTACAACAAAAAAATATCTAGCAATAACTCTATTTTTAGATCGGGTAGACAAAATACTAAGGTAGGCAGTGTCTTTTAGCCTATATGGTGTGCACGCCACTGGTAGTTACGCTACGATGTTATGATGGTGAAGGAAAACGTTATAAAATAAATACATACATACATACACTTCACGCCTGTCTCCCAGAGGGGTAGACAGAGACTACAGATCTCCATTTGTCACGGTCCTGACATACCCCTTTCGCTTCATCTACATTCATACATCTTTTCATACATGACCTCCGGTTTGGAGTAGGTACTTTTCAGAAATAAATAAAGAAAGTAGCATAACAAAAGACGCGTGTACCGAATAATGACTGATTACGGGAAATATCACTGCGAAATGTGCGAATATTTTTTTCAACTTGTGTTTTATTTTGATACTTTCATTATTTTTTTTTTCATTTCCTGATGGTGGTCAAACGCTTGTTCAATGTGTTATGAAAAAAATAAACTATGCATCGAACATTTTCTTCCTTCTACTTCATAAGTTATTTCATGGTAATAAAGCAATCATTGCAGAATTGGTACCTACTTTGGAATACTAATTCTATACCTAACGTGATGTAATTGAACCCATATTATTTTATTACACTGATGACGATGATTTAACCTCACAAAAACATCAATATAATGGAATGTTCCATTTATAGACACGAGGATTAGTTCACCGCAATGTGTAATATTAAAACAAAAACAATGACTGCGAATAAAATAGATATTGTCTCATTCGCGAGTTGGCGTCGTTAAATCTATATTTAGACGGAGGAAGTCGCAAACAATGTAGGTACATATACCTACACAAACACGCCGGTGCCGCATTATTCTAGTGTAGGTAATTGTTGAATGAGGTTACAGTTGCATCCAGTACATGCACACACGCCGGCATTATAATCATTGGCCGTAATGTAAACGGAATTGAATTAGGTTTGCAGACTGACTATGGGCGAAAATTATAGTAACTATCGACGTAATTACACAATTTTACTTGTTAGGTATAATGTACTTGGAAGAGAGCGTCACTCACCTGCAGCAGGAAGTTGTGTTCCAGAGACTGCTTGGCTCGTTCTGTTATGTGGCTCTTACGGGGGCTCGAATTCTATAAGACAAATGAAAAATCTATTATTTATTTTTCGTTTGGCCGTGCAGCGGATACAACCATTAATTTTATTATTTGCTTTCGGAATAACGAACCTTGATAAAACGTAAGTTAAATTCTACGCGATTAAATTTTATTTCTGAGAGAGGGAGTAGGTACTTTATTTGCGCTAAATATACCTAAATTTGAAATTTGACTTGAGGTTTTTGTATAAAATTGTTATTGTACAAAGTAAGAAAGTATATACGTTTGAGTATGTTTTATTTCTAAATAACAGTGGCGTGCACACCATGTAGGCAAAAAGACACTGCCTACCTTAGTATTTTTAGTCCTTAGGTTACCCGACCTAATAATAGAGTTATTGCTAGATCCTTTTTTGTTTTACTCTCGGCATAAGGCTGACGAAAGTCCTGTGTTTTGTGGGTGAGTAGATAGGTAGGTATCTTTCGCATATGTGTCAATTCTTGGGGATCACTGCCTACTATGTCGTAAAAGCCAGTGCACGCCACTGCTAAATAATGTACTGTACATTTTTTATACAAAAACCTAAAGTAAAATTTCACATTCCATTTCTAGTGTAAACCGCGCTTTACTTTAAGTAGAAGGAATTAAGCAGCAAGCGGGTAATATTCCGCAGCCATCTTGGCTTTCGATATGCATGGACATTTACCACGCTCGTGTTCTCAGGACACATGTAAAGCTAACAACTATGAACTGCAGCTATTAGTGTCGGTATTTTACTTCAGGAACATTATGCCAGCTCGTAGTTAAGTGTGCTCGTGTCCCACTTAGCCGCCAGGTGAGGTTAGTCTCACATTACCCATTTTAATGGAAATACTGGGACTGCAGCTTTATTACAAATCAGTTAGGTATCTCTCTGAGCGATAAGGTCGCCATTTGCAATCTTACCATTGTTAGTTTTACATTTTGTAATGTGCAGTTTGCAATAAAGAGTATATTCATTCATTCATTCAGTCTCACTATGACCATATGACGCCTAGTTGTGTCAAAAATAATTAAAATAATGTAGCTCTTATAGTTTCGGAATAAACTGGCTGTGATATACGGACGGACGGACAGACAGACATGACGAATCTATAAGGGTTCCGTTTTAGTCATTTGGCTTTGGGGTTTAGAGATTTTAAACCATGGTAGTTGCCCAATGTTGTCACTTTGCGCGCTCGCGCATAGATCTCTTCATTATGTTTATAAGAGTTCTCAATAGATGGCGTTGGGTGTACTCCTGGATGGCGCTATCGTTTGATCAATGTCATATGTTATATGCTGTGAACAATTGTTAATTTTTAACCGCGACCAATAAATTCACACCTTTTTCGATTACTTGTGTTTTTGATCATACCAAGTATCAACAGTTTGCCTTGCTCGGGCAGGTTGAGCATATCGTTGTTCAGTAGGTAGTAGTGAGACCCACCCGCCAGGTGACTGTCCCAGGACATTATCATTGTTCTAAGTGGACGGTGAATACTGACCACTTACGAATACTTCTATTTATTTATAGGTATGAGTGATGTAGTACCAATTTACTGTGAATTATCTATGTAGCTGGAGGTAGGTTGTCTCTACGTATTTCAAATAGACCATAATAATTTAGTATCGATCTTAGTACACAATACATGCGGCATTGTGTGAGACTTCATTGTAAATGTTAATATCTTAGAACATTAAGCGTTAATGTTAAACCGTAGTATCTAAATGCAATATTTTAATATCATGAATTCTGAGATTTGAACAATAAATTAATATTATTAGTTATTAGATCATTGAAGATACTTTGTAACATTCTTAGAAATATATCGGTTGAAACATTTTTTTATCTACGTACTAAATAGGTACGTACTTATTTTTGTTCATTAAATAAGGAACTCTACTTTTTTTTTATACCCACAAGGGCAAAACTCACAGAGCTTTAGAAGTTCGTAGAGCTTCAAAATACTTAAAGTTGGAAGGCAGATACGAATACTTGGAAGCTGTTTTAATTAATACATTATACTGAAGTATATTAGCGCCAACGTCATATTCAAAGAAGTTGATTCATGGATCGCGCGATCGCTGTAGGGCGGGCGGCGGCGGGCGGGCGGCCGATGCAAGCGTAGCGCATCCGAATCACTTATATTTGGAAAGCAGCCAGAGCGCACCGAAATATCTTTACGACCAATCGAAATTATAAACGTACTGTATAAAGGAAACGCATATAACTAATCAGGGATTAGTCCACGGCGGCCTCGCCCCGTCGGCCGGCACGAGAGCGTGACTGTATTTTCGGCGCAGAGGAAAATAAAACTGCGTGTGTATTATAAAAAAACCGCGGGCATCCGAATCGTTCGGGAATAGCTTGGGCGGATGTTTTGTCGGCGTGGGCGGGCTATAAATATCCAGTGGGACATGCCTCAAGCCGCTCCGCGCTGCGCCGCCCTCAAGGTCAATATCAGGACCTATTGTTGATAACCTTACTTTCTACTCAATAGACGGGACGATTGTATGATGTACCATTCAAATTCTTTCACTCACAGATACTGGATAGAGATATGTACATTTATAATGTTTTTTGTGTGATTCTACGAAACATAGTCGCATGTTAATGTCCACCGATGTCAATGAAAGTATGTAATTTGCAAAAAGTAGTGATGCCTTTCATTCGCGGTGCGGCGGCGTGAGTAGCGGTCGCGGGGCGGGCGGAGGCGGTGGGCGGCTCATTAGCATGGATATATTTAACGCCAGTGTCATCGCATCACACCAACTGCTATTCTGTTCCGTTCAACAACTGACACTCTGATTATCAGAATATGGTCAGTGATAGAGATGAATGGCGAAAAGAAACGTGTTGCGCCGACCCCGCCTAGTGTGGGATAAGGGCAGGAAAATGATGATATTAAAACAAGACATACATACAACGCAATGGTGCGATCAAGCGCTTTAAATGTACGCGGAGTACGATGTTTTTTAACTCACAATATAAAATAAAAAATAAATACTTTTCACGCCTTTTAATCCCAAAGCGGGGTAGGCATAGGCACTTGCTAAGCAAGTGCCCACGGTTCACGCGCGCGTATTTAACACAACGTGACAGGGGGTGAGCCCATCGCCGTTATAGGATTCACACACCTAGTGGTGTGCGGGTTTCATCACGATGTTGTCCTCCTCTGAAAAAGAGTCCCATTGGTACACGTCCAGTTGCCGGACTCGAACCCGCAACCTCCCGTTTGCAAATCAAGTAGCCGACCAACTGGACCACAGACGCTTGTTAATATATGAATGAGCAAAATATAGCAATTGTGTTTCAGACTCGCTCCTGCACTTTACCCCGTAACAAAAAACTTGTTAAACAATCTTTCGCATTTAGAATAATCGTAGTTTTACAATTAATATTCGAAGTTCCACAACACGATGCGACGAGCAAATTAACTGATACAGTTTCCGCAGGATGTCCGAAATGAATCATCATATAAAATATCGCTGTATAAATAAACCCGACGTAGGTACAACGGTAAAACGGGTCTGTTTATGTTTCGTTTCTAGTATTAATAGAACAGCTATAAAGCTTCACTATCCACCTTCAGCGGATAGAGCTATTTGCGCCGCTGAGGGCCGGAGGGCCGGAGAGCAGGAGGGCAGGAGGGCGGTACTAGAGGGGGGAATGCAAATGTTAGTTATAAAGTGCTTGCTTTGTTTACAACTCTTGAAATTGTAAATGCAAACAGGAAATCCGGAAAAAAAACAGTCTTTGGAATGTAAATAAATACCGACTTCATTTCAAGATGCATATTTCGGTTTGGAATGCATTGGGATGACGTAAACGATCATTACACCATCGTAGACCACATCGCTGCTTAACATCAGGCAGGATGGTGGTCAAACGCTTGCTCATAGTGATAAAAAAACACATAATTCATAGAGATAAACACAGAATTCGTATTAAGCTTCATTTTTTTATGTAAGTAAGCAATGGAAACCTAATCTCAATTAAAATACAAGTTCTTACTTAGTTAAAATTTAATATTTTATAACATAAACCAGGTTCGCTAAATAGGATTTACGAAAAAATTGTTGTTGTCGAACCTGGTTTATCATATAAACTATTAAATTTTAACTGGAACAAATATTCTCAAGAGGTCTTCACATAGAACTTGTTTGCGTGACCATATATTTATAGATTCCAAAGTAAACACCAACGGACCTGCATAATCTGATGATGGAAGCTGGGCTCCGCGACCGGCGGCCGCGGGGCGAGCGGCGGCGACGGCGTCGGCTGCGGCGAGCCCTCCGCGCCTCCGCTGTCGTGCGACATCTCTGCAACAACGACACACTGGTTAGACAGGATGGAATCAACACGTCAAAATAGGAAAAAGTACTTAATTTTGCCACTACACCGCGCACAAAGAAACGGAGTGTAGGACGCCCTCAGGCAAGGTGGACTTATGATATACGCAAGATGGCTGGCAGAAGCTGGATGCGAGAAGCCGAAAACGGATCACAGTGGCGTGCAATTGGAGAGGTCTATGTCCAGCAGTGGACAAGTATGGACTCATGTTGATGATGAACGCGCACACACAGAAAACGATTAGTACGCGACTAGGGCATAAGTAGTGATTGGTTTGTTACGGTTCCGCATATTTCTCGCACCTGTCCCTCTGCTTCGAATGAGATAGAAACACAACAATCAATAGAAATTACCTTATCAATAATGCCACGGGAAAATAGCTCAATTAGCTTAAAATACACCAGTATCATAAAAAAATGACCATAAATACATTATCCATGTACAAATTAAAAGGCAAATTTATCATCGATAAAGTAAGTTGTGAAATATTGTGAAAGAGCCGTATCGTACTTGTCATTGAGCTAAACATCTAATCTGAATTTGACTGGTAGATGATTGACATGATTAATAATTCGCCTGTGTTTTCGTCACTATATACACACATCAAAAGTGTCTAGGGATCAAGAATATTGATAGCTCTAAAAAAAATCTAATTTATTTAAATCAAATCTAATCTTCTGGATTGGTCTCCTACCTAATTCCCCATGCCACTTATCACCATATTTTGAATAAATTATGAATGATTTCAGTTTTTGTAAAATATATTCTTGATTGCAATCTTAGACACTTGATTCCTAGACATTTTTGACGTGTGTATATTTATTAATTGGTTTTTAGTGTAAATAAGTTTGAGTATACGAATAAACAGGAAGTCGAACTGAAACCCGAACCCTTTCGTCGTTGTCGTAGCAACATGGAAGACAGGACGACAAGTTGCTCGAGGGCGGGCGGGAAGCACTCCGCCCACGCTCCGGCAGCCGCGGGGGCGGTCGGCTGGCAAACAGCTGACCGGGAGTAACACTACATACTTTACCTTACCTTTGTTTTGTATTAACTGAATGAATGAATATACTCTTTATTGCACACTGTACATTACAAAATGTAAAACTAACAATGGTAAGATTGCTAATGGCGACCTTATCGCTCAGAGAGATTTCTTCCAGGTAACCTAATTCATATATAACGGAACTTAACATATAGTGTAATTGGTAGTGTGTTACTAAGGTAAGTTAAACAATTTTTTGTTTTGAAATTATTCGTCAGTCCATTTCTGTCTCTGAGACGATGGTCGCGGGCTCGATTTCCTTATTTGTTAATTTCTCAAAGACTTTATTCATAATAAACAAACATAAACATTAAGGCAATCGCTCTTAAAAACGTCACTTAATACACGCATTTGTTGCATACGTCTGGGAGTCTTACCTATGCATAGTATTAAGTAATTAGAATTAAGTTGTGTTCAGAAGAGTATTTAAATCGTATTCGCTAGACTTTAATTCATAATCTAAACCTAAAAATAGCTCACCTACAATTCAGATAGGTACCAGTGGCGTGCAAGGTAGGCAGTAATCCTATGTATAGGTAACTTGTCTTTACGAAATATAGGTACCTATATACTCACTCACAAAACACAGGACCTTCGTTATCCCATGTCGTCAGTACAACAAAAAAGTTCTAGCAATAACTCTATTATTACATAACAATTAGGTCGGGAAGCCAAAATACTAAGGTAGGCAGTGTCTTTTTGCCTATATGGTGTGCACGCCACTGATAGGTACTAACTATACAAGGTTCAACACTGAGAAACTGATCAAATTATTACACAACGATGTTAGTTAGCAACCTGAACGCTAATAGAGGTAGTATCACACATTCTGTGTGTAGTAACACACAGAAGGTCAAATAGGCTCCCCCCTCCCGCCCTCCGGGGCCGGCGCGCGGCCGCCGCAGGTCATCGGGACGCGCATCTAGGTTTCCAGGACGACCTAGGCCACCTTACACCGTTACGGATGCATGTGCTAGCTAGCTCTCGGTAACGGATGCTGTTCTTAGAGTCAAGTTATAAAAACACATTACTCTATAAAGGAGTGCTAGATAGAGTTGTCATGTTTTTATCTGAAGAGCGCGCGGACCGCATTCACGTTCCTAATATAGCTTCATTGTAATAGATAAACCTCAATATTGAAACTCATTAAAAAGCTAGTATTAAAATACATCTTAATATATAAAAATCTAGTTGTCATGATGTTTATTCCCAATGAACACTTCACCAAGGCTACCGATATTCACAAAAGTTGGCAGTTATATGTAGTTTCGTCCAATTTAAGAGATAGGATAGAGTGACATCCACTGCTGGGCACCGGCCACCCTGGAGGTTATTCTAATTTTATATTCATATTAGGTAATAGTTAAGACAGGACAACGTCTGTCGAGTCCACTAGTACATTATAAGTTATTTTGATAACTAATTGTAGGTAAAATGGCTGACACAAATCACGCAATGTAATAAACACGTAACCTTCCCGAAGTCGACTAGAAGCTCTATTTTTGGATCGAGGAAGTAACCAACCGGCAATGTATTTAGGTTGAGGTACAGTCAAGTGTGCGGAGAGGTGTACCAACACTGTTTACAACAATGTTGACTTACAGGATGGGAAATTAGCGAGAGAGGTTTCTCAGGGTGAATGGTTGCCGTTACCTACACTCCGGAGGCGTTATTTAACCAAAACATCAAATTTGGAGTAGAAATAAGCGATAAAAACAAACATAACAGAAGCACTTTCCCTGGAAATCTATATTTCAACGGTCCAACTAAAGCGTCCTTTAGGAAAGTAGGTCGCGAGGTCGCGAGGGGATTGTGGAGGCGCTCCCTCCACCCCCCCACACCGGAGGGGTGGGAGGAGCAGGGGAAAGTTATTTTGGGAATGCTAAAAATAGCCCCGCGCCGCCACCGCCGCCGTCGCCGGGCCAGGCGGCGCCCTTGGGCCGTCCGTGTGCTGCGAACCTTACGCTTCTTCGATTGATACCTCGACGACGCGTGCGAGCTGACATTGCGTTACAATTAACACTTTACTACAATCAACAATCTGTCAGTCATGAATCGCTAACAATTTCCTAATAAACGGAATGCGAAATGTTGTTCTAAAATTAAACATTTCAAACAACCAGGTTGCGTAGTCGGAGAAATGCCTTCGCGTAGTTATCGTCTACGGTTGCGTAGAATGTGCTACGTCGTAGCATTTAACACACTTTTCAGATTTTGCATGAGCTGATAATTATATTATATTTCGAGTGCTGGAAGAGGATCTAACTTTATCACCTCCAAGGTTGACTCCGCCCTTTCACTTACTATCGAGGTCGTTTTATAATCAATAGAAATTCAAATACTGAAGTCATTACATTCATAACATAACAAAACTAAATAGTTTTGATACATCAATTAACGCAATGATGCACAACGTTTCAAGTTCGCAGCGCCTATGTCCCTACAGCGGCTAAATATAAACACGTATAAATAATATTTCTGTAGCCAACTAGCCAAATGAACCATTAGTCCACACACAGTAAAAACTATAGGTATAACGTGGACGTTAGAGCCAGTAATATATAATAAGACGACAGCCGCCCCCGCCCGCCCCCGCCGCGCCGCGCGCGCCCAAAATATCGCGGCAACAACTGAAGGACGCCGCAGTCACCCGTCTCGCTCACACGCCTTCCATACGACAGAGTAAAACATACTACGAATAATAAAGAAGTCCTAAAAATAGACGGCGCACGCGTGCCCGTTCGCTCTGTTTGTGACCGTTTTAAACATTTTCGTGCGGATTCCAAGAAGTGCAATGTTTGAGGAGATGAAACTTCAATAAGGAAGTGATGATGCCCGCGGAGTGTGGCGGCGACGGAGCTGCTTCTGGCGGGAGAACCCACGCCCGGAAAAGCTCGCATACTTCACATACTTTATATTTACCTATACTTTCTTCGGAATTGAACAAAGAACCGTAAATAACCGAAAGAACCTGTGACCTCATTAAAATGTAATTAGACAGAGAATGGAGCGAACTCGATATATTTGTGAAGTCATTTTGTAATGAAGGTGCAATGCTCTGCCATTGTCTTCCAGTGACGTAGTCTGTCTCTGCGCTTCAAAATACAATTCAAATACACATTCTTTACTTCTTACACACAATGTGATATATAGGTATATACTACAAAGTTTACACACCACGCAATCCCCGCGATGGAGCCAAACGGTTCATTGCATGTTGCTTGCAATTTCAGTCAGTTTTCCTGTAGAACGTTGCGTTCTCCGAATTTGTTAATTATATCCATTAATGTGTAACGATATAGTTAACAAAGTATTTATTGTTGGATCACAACAATAACGAACTGTTAAGAAAACATAACATTGACTGGAGTGCCGCAAAGAGACAGAGGGACATGGAGAGATATCTGCAAGGCCCTATGTACCCCCCGGGTATGCTAGGACCTAAGTAAAAAAACATAAGACAATTATATTATTGTGTTATTGCAAAGACAGAGATCCGTTGCTGCCCACCTCTCCGCGAGATAGGTGTGCCGCGCATACCTGAGCCGGTATGTATGTGTGAATGGAACGGTTGCGTCACTACTTAAATTAATTTATGTCTCTAAAAATATCTTGGCAATATAATATCGTACAACATAGAGGATAAACTACTACGTTACTCGCGTTAATGTAAAATTCCCCGGTCCAAATTTAGATATTATAATATGGTAATGTCATCAGCTATTCTGAGAAGGCCCCGGTGGCCTCGGGTGGCGTAAACACCCTCCACATCTTATTTAGTATGCAACCTTACTGTGTACACGACAACCTGCTATAGATCATTCGTATTTATACCCACCGCACAAACGGAATAGAATACAGTAGGTTTTTCAACTAAAATTGTGTTACACGTTTTTGTTTGTCGCAAACTGCACACATAAAAAAATTCTTGGGGTAATTTCCGTCTCTTATAAAAATGTATTTACATTTTACTTTTTTATCTCTACTATAAACACATATAGACTATAAATTCTCATCTTGTGGACGAATGATATGAAAAATAAAAAAGTATTTGTTAGATAACAGACAGACCTTAGGCTGCAATACATTTTATTTTATCACTATGAACAAGCGTTTGACCACCAACCTGCTGATGTTAAGCAGCGATGTGGTCTACGATGGAGCACACTTGTTCATTAGG
>SJJU01015553.1:0-17724 GCA_012932125.1 Conopomorpha cramerella
CCGGTTTCGAGTACTTTCACGCCACCTTCGGCCAGGACATCACCAATCTGGTCTGTATATGTCCTTCTGGGGCGACCTCTACTCACCCGGCCCATTACATCACCCATATAAATGTCCATTCTATCCATATGCCCAAACCACCGAAGCATGCCCTTTTCAATCTTGGACACTATGTCTTCCTTCAGCCGTGAAAAAGGGTACAAATGAAGGTAAAACTACAGGATTAGATCTAGTTGTGTTATATCCATACCAAAGAAATGTACATACAAAACACGTGTTTGTTTCTACTAGCAGGCAGGCACTTAAAATCATAAAATCCAGGGACAGTCATAATTTTAATCGATTCACCATTATTATAGAACCAACTCCTACATTAGATCGTGCACATAAAATTACCCTTTTGTGCTTTTTACGATCTATGTTCGCTAACATAGATTACTATTCTGAGAATCAGAACATAGTATTTCAACGGAATAATAATTAACCTAGATACCTACCTAAGTAAAACGCATTATGTTCCCTACTTAAAATACATACCTACTACTTTATATAATGACGAAGTTGATTACCTACCTACCTATATACGTATATATGTACCTACGTAGGTACTGTAGATAATTGTATGAAACGAAGGTCAATTTTGAGTATGTACGACACCTATAGATAAGTTTCATTGGAGTGTTTATATTTTTATTTTAGAATTAATGTTGAACCTCTATTTAATGCGCGTGGTGTGTTTGAGGTTTCAAAAATCTTTGTAGCCTCTATTTATGAATAGGTACTGTCGTTATAAAATAAATAAACCGATCTGAACCGCTCTGAGAGATAAAATCGATTTTTGCATCGTACAATGAATTGTGAATTTTGTAATGTACCCAAAATGAGTCTACATTCATATATTTAGAATCTTTTTTTTTAGTTTTAATACTTTTACAGGTAAGAGCTATTTATTTCATATTTTTCCCCGTGTCAATGGCCGTCTTAAATCGTCCGTACCTACATCTCCAAGAAACTATCAGTAACGGACATAAAAAAAAATAGTGCGTCTATGAAATTTGATATTCCATTCTCTATCTGTATGTACTTACTTACCTCAATACAAGCCAGCTTATGTCGAATATTCATGTTATCAAAACTTTGTTTACGAGTTGGTACCTATAACCGCAAGATATCCCGACGGTTGACGTCATCTCTATATTTACACATTCATAAAATCAGAAATGGTATAATAATTCATGCCGAAGTGAAAATGGAACGGATTCTAAAACAATATTCTAGTATAGGTATTTTAACCAAATATTCGGTACATTAGCATAGTGTTGCTGCTATTACATTTTAGGAGTAAAGGCGTTGAGAGATAAAACAAGAATGAAGACGTTCATTTTTTTTTCAAAATAACAAAAGAGCGAGGCAGAAGACGAACGATCATAGAATAAAGTAGTTGCATCTCTTGCTTTTCCCCACTATCTTTGACAGATTTTTTTTTTTATCAAACTCCTCATTATCATCATAGTTGACTTAGGCTAGGATTGTCTAGCTTTTGTCCACTTGTTTAGGGATTCCAGACTTGACTCCACCTGACACTGCGCCCTATTTCAACCCTCACCTATACATATAGGAACACACACAGAACAACCTATATAGCACAGTGCAACTAGTTAAGTAAGATTTCAAAATGTTTGTTACATACATTCATGACGGTAAAAAGGGATGGACCTTACGCTCAAAAGTATTTTATAAGGAGTTAAAAATGTCATAAGGGTCTTTATTCACAAGTTGATAACTCATAGTCTGAATAAACTTAAATCTCCAAATCAGACGTGCTAGGAAGAATTTCCGTTCCAAATAGTATAAATTATATATTTTTTTAAAGTAAAATCTCGACAATTCCGACCCCCTACAATGAATGCACAAGTCCCGTTTCTTCAAACTTTTAAGGTACCCATTTGAAACGGTACCGGTACGCATTATTCGAAATGTGTCCTTCCTTTTATCATCAAATATCATTGTAGTACCGCTCTCCGGAATTAACAAAGAACGACACTCGAATATAAATTGCCTGTCATTATGTCGAAACGGGAAATTAAGAATCAAATATCAGCCGAAAAAAAACAGGAAAAAACAAAGTTTCTACTTAAAACGTAAAGTCGCAGGAAGGATCGCGATCCGATTCATAAAATCACTATTATACTACATGTTCGGAATATTAAATTTAACAAGTAAGTATACCAAATTACCAGTGGCGTGGCGTTTACGACAAGGTAGGCAGTAATCCCCAAGGATTGTCACCAATGCATAGGTAACTTGGCTTTACGAACTATAAAAAATATAAGTATCTAAAAATATCTCGTTGTGGGCATTTGCTTATTAAGCATGTGCCTCTGCCTACCCCCCTTTGGGATTAAAAGGCGTGAAGTAGTGTGTCAATTAGACGGCAATGCCGTCTAAATGACACACGGCAATGCCGTCTAATTTATCCATTTATTTTATTATTTACCTGGCTGATGCTTCGCCTAATCGTCCCTTTTAAATACCAAATAGAGCCCGTACATTGATTTCGATATCAGTTATGTTTCGTTCCAGCCCAAGGACATGAACGCGTCACGTCCAATAATAGGACGTGGTTAACTTTTATTATTTTAGGCAGTAGAAGTACAATTCCACAAACACACACTCTATGAGTATTTATAAAAGAGTACAAGAAGTACCACGACTGTGTTACTCTGATAATTATGTAAGCTATATTGTTGTAAAGTTTCATCAAAATCCGAATCCATCTAAATCCATCTAAAGAAACCTTCGCGTCTGTAATATTCTTTGGAGTTATATATATTATATAGAGTACCTAGGTGCGAATTTCATCTGAGGGGTGATTCCGGGAAAGGGTTTCTTTTACTCCCTCCTCAAGTCCTCATCCCCCTCCCTCCCGGGCAACAATACAGGGTATGGCTTTCAAGGAAAGATTAACATTTCCTTCGTCACAGTTCTATCCTTGACGTACGTACAGTATATCTAATTTGTGGCGCAACTTGGGGAAGGCCTATGTCCAGCAGTGGACGTCAGTGGGTTGACATGATGATAACCGATTTATGCCGAATAATATCAATCATCCGCGTATATTCAGTATAATTACATTAATAAGAGGTTTAATTAGATCTCTCTTATTTTATAGCCAATATATAACAAGGATAACGCAGCATTACGTATATAAGGTGACGTATTCGGACCTTATAAAATAGGATCTTCTTGTATCGTAATGAGATGAAGCATTGTTATTTTAGTATCGTTTAAATAAAAGCCATTCAAAGGTGCCTATTCACTCACTGTACATCGAAAATTTCAGACCAATCATGTTTTTTCTAGAAAAGTCGTGCCTGTTTTTATTTCAAAAATGGGTTCTTCTAATGATTCTACTGCAGGTTACGAAACTGTCATGTTGTATAATGTGGAAAGAATTATCGAAATCACTTTTAATCTGACACTTGGAGATATATTGCGAATAAATATTAAGGGTATCTAGATAGGGGGCAGCCCATCGCCCAATAAACCCTTTCGTAGTTCCACCGGACAACCCATCCCATTGTCAAGTTTTACTTTTAATTATTTTATTGGTTATATTTTAGTAGTCCCCTCTACTGTCATACGACATTTGTAACAGCAACACAGGTAGGCACCTCGCCATAAAACAGTGGCCCGTCCTAATAATCAAAGAAAGCGCGCACCTTTCACATCAAAGCCATACTGATAAATAAACAACAGAACGTTACGACTCGAAGAATATATAAGTATACGACAATGTTTTATGATTTTCACGAAACCGTCAAACAAAGCAAAGTACAAAATTATGAATCAATACTGTTTCTGAGAAGGTTCGCCGGGCAATTTCTCGGGCGGCGGGCGGCTGTTAGTCAACCAATTCACCGTAGCGTTAGTGGCATTATGAAATGCTGTCGATGATTTCCAGAAATGTTGCCATGTCTAATGCTAGTTTTTATTAGTCATCTTCATTCTAGGGTCGTATTAGTCTGATGACCGTTGGGGTAAACGAGTTCTCGAGTGGAGACCGCGTCTCGGCAAACGGAGTGTAGGAGGCCCTCAGGCAAGGTGGACTGATGATATACGTAAGATGGCTAGATGCGAGAAACAGAAAATAAAGCACAAGTGTTTATTAGGAGAGGTATATGTTCAGAAGTGGACCAACATACTCTGAAGATTCTAGGGTCACTTGTTCACATCCACACAGTCCAGACGATGCATTCTATAACAGCAAATAATGAATAAGAAATATTGATATATTGCTATTGTATGTAATTTAAGTCAGTAGGTAGTATGTATGTTTTTCACCGTTTGTTTCCATGATCATCACAACAAGAGCCCGTGTTTTTCAACTGTGAATTTTATAATAAAGTTCATTGAATCTAGATTCGTAGTAAAACAATACGAAAAGTTAAAACAATACGATAACGGCCGACGACGTAGTTCTCGTTAAGTTATCACATTATTTATAATATAGTTAGTAACTAAGTAGTTACCTACTTATACGTAGGTATATACAACGCTAGGTCATTATTTACTTTGTGACTAACAAACGCCCGACACTCAAACGGTTTCATGCGAAATACAACAAAAAAATCGTAAGTAGGTAGGTAGGAGTTACGTATTTTAACAAGAACTCCACTCGACCAAAGTGCTAATTTAATGACAAAGGTTATACTAAACAAAACGGCCGGTGTCACGACCGATCGACCACGTTTCTCAGTAAAGGATTCATTATGTTAACAAACATTAGAGAAAAACAAGTACAATTTAGGGGATACGTTGGGATTTTCGTCTTATATGAAATGCTTAGTATAGACAGTGCGCTTGACCCGCTAACGGATTTTGGTTCAAACATTAGCAGGTAGGAATATCGTCTGGGTGCTTAGAAACTGTCCAGCAGCAGCGTCTGAACGGGAATTGTCAGTAGAAGTCTGACACTCACCCTCGCCTGCTTCCCCACAGCGACGGAGTATCCATGAGTGTTCCCCTTAGCCAACTAAAAAAAGTAGAGCCTTTAGCCTTCCTAAGTATATCGAATACTAGCAGCTCCGGCAAACATTGTTTCGCCAATATACATTATATTCGCAGCGCGTGCAACGGAATGAATAATTTTTCCCGTTTTCTTCACATTTTCCATTATTTCTTCGCACCTAATAGTTGCAGAGTGATGTTATATAGGCTTTAGCATTCCTCGATAAATGGTCTATTCAACACAAAAATATTTTTTCAATCCGATCCAGTAATTCCTGAGATTAGCGCGATCAAACAAACAAACTCTTCAGCTTTATAATATCAGTATAGATAAAGAATAATGATTTGTGTTTTTGTATGTGTTTTTGTTACGAATAAATTCATAAACGGCCATCGATAATAGGTACTCTTACAATCCTACTAATATTATAAATTTGGATGGATTTATGGATGGAAGGATGTTTGTCCATCTTACACGAAAAAAATACTGGAATGATTTTGATGAAACTTGGCAGAACTGTAATAAACTAGAATAGCATTAGGCTATACGGTATATCGGAAAACTGAGTGTAGGACGCCCTCAGGCAAGGTGGACTGATGATATACGCAAGATGGCTGGCAGAAGCTGGATGCGAGAAGCCGAAAACAGATCACAGTGGCGTGCAATTGGAGATGCCTATGTCCAAAAGTGGACAGGTATGGGCTGATGATGATGATGATACGGTATATTGGTAAAACAACGTGTGCTATCATTGCGTTCGAATCAGCTAGTTATATAATAATGCTATAATAATACACTATCACAAATAACATAGCCCTCCTTCATCCCGACATCCCCTCGGGAACTGATTAAAGAGTGACTAATGCCGTCCGGAACACCTGTAGTTTATTTAAATACTAGCTTATAATCTCGCTGCTACGATGTTAATTACAAGATACACTATAGCTCTCAGTCACAACTATCTGTCAAAATGATTCATGCCAATTCCGATAAATGGTTATTTTTCGACTCTACTTGGAAAAATGTCATCGTCGGGCTTCGAAGCGGCACGCGCTCCGTCAGGATGACCCACTTGGATTTTTAGAAAGCACAAACAAATATTAAAATTGTTCGCTGCCGTGATGTTGAGACAGAACAAACATCTCGTCGTGAAATTTGTGTTCTCGGAACTACATACGTAAATATCTTGTTATTTATTTTAAGATACATGTTATTCATGTTTCCACTAATAATAGGTAGGTAGGTATACCTAATAAATGTTTACGTTCACCACATGACAGTGCATGTACAGTTTATAATAAAATTTGTTATCTTATTTATGATGATAACTAACCTAAGTAGGTACATATTATCATCACAGGGTTACATATTATTTACTAGCTTTCCGACCGCGGCTTCGCCCGCGTGGACTTCGGTTATATTGCGGTATAAAGGAATATTTATGTTTTCCCTCGGGATTATCGTTTTTTTTTTCGGTATAAAAAGTCTTCTATCCCGGAAAAAAATGATAAAAAGACTTCTAACTATACGTCTGAAAATTTTCAACGCAATCGGTTCAGTAGTTACGGCGTGAAAGCGGAACAAACAAACTTCCTATTTATAATATTAGTAAGATTCCATAAATAAAAATACCGCATTAGATACTTAATGTATTACATTATATTCTGCAAACATATAAAAAAATATTATTGCCATGCGCAGACTACAATATCCAATTTTAAATACAGCTTTACGTATACGAAATTGCTATTCTTAGCTAGAGTTATCTGTGCCTAGGCATTTTAAATAAAGCAATGAAATGCAGGCTAATTGCTCTTAAACATCAAGCCTGCGAACTCTAACTTCACGTTAAGTGTTTTGTGCGTTTTACGTTGTGGGAGAGGCTGATGTTCTGTGAAGATCCATACAATGCCTTTTCGTTGCGTTGCGTAAGTTGTAATGTACCTACCTACTTATACCGGTTCACTTTTACAAAGCAAACTACGCAAGCACTCGCAATGCGTATTCTCGACTCCGCTTCATTGTTTCCTGTGACGACAACGACGGCGGGCACAACGTCATCCATATTCTCGTAACAAAATGAAAATTGACTGAAAATCAATGGGGAAATTTCTTTGACTTTTTTCTGACATATTTTCGGGTGGAGAGCTGTCATTACTGTCAAACTTTGTTTGGAAACTATGACAGTAATGCGAGTTTTCCACCCGTTTGTCAGAAAAACGTCAAAGAAAATTCCCCATTGTATTAGGCAGTAGGAGCGCGTGCACATGATTCATTGCGAATGTTATCAGCGATTAGGTAGGTATACCTCGTAACCTTTGTCACCTATTGCGTTGGTCAGTATCTTTATATTACCAAACGAGTAATTTTCTAGGAGAGAGTGTCTTTCTGTGTCTTATCTTGACAGTGTGAGCATATAATTACTGATGATGTTGGTGCCTCCATTTGGGTAGAGTTTCGCACGTTAAACATGTCACATGTCCTTATGGGTAAGATTCACGAGAAAAATTCCCGCCTCCGCCACCGCCGTCGCAGTCGCATCTTGTCGAGGCATCATAATGTTTGCCGCGCTCGCTCCTCGATTTCCTCAAAGCAATCAAAGTGTGCCAGGAATTTGGCGGGTGCGTGCGACTCGCGGGCGACACGGCCGCGCTCGGCAGATGCTTGTGAAAGCCGGCCGCGGCCGCAGGTAGGGGGTTTCCGAGAACACCGAATATAATCGCTGTTACTCGGAACTACGCGCCCGCGGGACGGACGTAAGCCCGGTTAATGTTAGTCTTTACTGCTCTACGCAGACCTTTGCCAATTAAGAACGCTCTTATAATAAAGGCTCAAGCGTATGCCCAATTTGTGTAGGACGATAATACCGCGACCTTACAAATGCCACGAGGAGCTATACAGTTTGATGTTTGTATGTAGCAGACAGAAGGGCGTTACGGTCAAGCCTTTTGGTAGTTCAAATCAGACTGGCGCTGCCTAGTTTGGTTTGGCTTTCGATATCAGGGGGAGGGATCTTCGCGAAATCAAACACCTGCGCAAACGAACTACGACGGTCCACACGCGTAGTTTAATGTGCGTGTAAATCGTTTTTTTTGGAGTCTCAAACTAAACATAAGTCCGTTCTGTTGATTGTTAACGTAAAGTATCACGTGATTATAGGAATTTATTTTGGTAACTTAAAATATAATTGTTCTGATATGTAGTCCCTAGAATTAGATATGAATACGAAAGTTGTCAATATGTGTCCTACCTATTTCTTTACGTAAGTCCGATTACATACGCACACAAAGCACCAGACATTCCTATGTACTTACCTACCTACATACTCAACATATACCACCTATCACTAATACATTACCTTGTTTGTTGGACTCGGTGAATTCGTGGAATTCTTAGCACGCCCCGGCCGCCATCCTGCCTACCCACTCTATTCTACAGAAAAGGTAAAGTTTCTACAAAAGGCTTTGTCGATGCTCTATTCATTTTTGTCTAGAGGGACATGTGTGTCGAGCATGTGTGTCTACTTTAGGAGCACAATAGGTGGATTATATCTTATCCTTGTGAATTGTTGAGGTAGAGAGCTATTGTGCGCTTGCTGCATCAAATACAAACGGTAGGTAAGCTTGCGTATAATGTAGAGCACCTAACTATGAATCCCTTTTTCAGTGATCTTACAAAAAAAATTGTGGTCATTTATAAATTAACTCATGTTTTTTAGGTAGGTCATACATTTGGTAATGGTCCTCTAACTTTGCCTACCTTGGGTAGGTAGGTAATACTTACCAAGCCACCCACTAGGTAACTATGTGATAAACATGGTATACGTTAGGTCGGTAGGCACACTATCTATCTAAGAAAATGACATGTAAGTAGGTAATTTACTAACTTGATGTACTCAATCAATTCGATAAGCTAATAATTTCCAACATAGAATAGATACTTACCTACCTACCTATCAGATTTTCCAGAAAATCATTAGGGAGGTAATGTATATTAGCTTATGGATAATCATAAAGTGCCTAATTTCATTTTCAAGGAAAGATTCCGCCACATTTAGATAGCGAGCGACCAGCCAAATTGGGTCTGTTATATTCATTGAAGAGTTCTCGGAAAGTAGTGAACGTTCGTGTCGGTCGCTTACCGTAGTCTCCTCCCGCGCAGCCCGACAACAGACACACGCAGCCGAGCAGCGCGCTTCACTACTCAGTTGCTTTATAGCTCCGGTAGCGGACGGTTGTACACGCAACAAATAAATCTTTAAAATTAGGTACTCGTTTTCGCTGAATTTATATCTGATTTAAATGCAATACAGCAAAACTACATTTATCGCGATTTAAGACTTTAACGTAAAGGTACCTTGGACAAATTCCTGTGAATTCAATCAATCCGTCAAACGTGTTGTCAAAAAAGTGATTGTGATCCGTGGTGGTGTGTGGTGTTATTTCTAGGAATTTTACGTAAAACTCACTGGTGTGGATTGCAATACCACGATTGGATCACTTGTCGACATTGTGTATGGTTCCTAAGCATAAACGTTTATTAAGTGTGAAATTTTAATGTGCAATAGTGAATAATACCTCTGAGGTACTATTTCATCAACTCTTGGAATTTGTGAATGGAAGCGAGCTAGGCCAAGCTTTGGCTTTCGAAACGATGGTGGGTGGAGTTCTTTTGGATTCACCGCAGTCGGCCAACTTCATGTGCAGATTTAGGAAAGAAAACTTCACTCCTTTACACATGACACTGTCTGAGAGGTTATCACAACAAAGTAAGTTGTTTTCGCAGAAACAGCTTCTTTCCTGCTATTGATCACTGACATTTACACGTAGATATAACTAGGAAATAGTATTATATCGCTTTGTAATTATTAGTTATTCATTCATGGCAACTGAACTAATGTTAAGTAGACAATGAATGTCTACATACAATTTATTTATCTTGTTTCTACCAAGTGGAACTGAGTATGATAAATTCCTAGTGCAATATCAAACCTTTAATATCTTTTTTGTCACTTATTGTTACAAAGTACCCAGTGACAATTCAACCTTGTATAAAATACCCAGCACTTCCTAATGACCACTGAGGCATTGTGCTAGTCTTTTGTACAAAAACTGATTTTTTTTGTTGTTGTACAGACAAGAGACATTAGGAACAATGATTTGCATTTCTTAGAATTATGATAATGCAGCAACTGATTGTAGTGTTTCAATGGAAATTGGTAGAAAAAAAACCTAATTGAATTCAAGTCTTTTGATTTTTAAATGATTGGATTGAATTTATGCTGAAATGTAAGCAATAGATGAAAATGTATACAATGGATGAACTTGATGGACTTTGATGAGTGTAACTGTATAATTTTGCTGGGTGATGTAATATAATTTAACTTAATAGTAGTTCATTGTATGAGATCATTGTCTTGTCTCAATACTGCAACTTATAAAATTCTCAGTAAACCTTACTAATTACATTTACCTCATTTATTCTGAACTAGCATTTCATGAAATCCTAACTTACTTGCATATTTATTGCCCCTGCTTTTGAATTGTAGAACAAAATTGTTTCTCAACATTTTGTTCTGCGAGTATAATTATGCATAATCATTTAAATTCTAATCTTCTTTATGAAGTACCTATATTAAAACACATAAATATTTTTTTTATTTTCGTAACATTTTTATAGACCGCTAAACACATTTAATAATAGGGAATTTTGCAACTACCAAATAAAATAATCTAGATGTTGCTGTTAAGACCATCCATTGGAGTCTTGAACAAGTGAGATGGTAATCTGTTGAATCATCTATGTTATCTGGCACCAACTATAATAACTAGCAGACACAATATTCATGAAAATTGATGAATACCTTTTTTATTCATAAATTTTCATAGGTATGGGTATGATGGGAATACGTTTTTATGACATTATTTAACATAGATTCTCTCTTGTTGCAGCGACTCGCCCATGGTTGAACACATCTGCAGGATGTGGTGGCTGCATCAGCGGCTCAGACTTTGTGTGCCCATACTGTCGAAAGATGGTGCAAGTCACCGTAACACCCTGTTGCGGGAAGACACCTACCTCCCCTTCCTTTCCCATATTCTTCCTACAACCTCCATTCTCTGCCAACATTCCCCCTCGGTTGCCGTCCTACGATGCCAACCTGTACATCAGTTCCGGTTTGGAAGAGCTTAAAAGAAAACTCAAGCAAATTACACATTTACTGGAACGGTCCGGATGGTACTATCCTAATTTAGATTGGCAGGTGAGTTTCTCTTTTCTACATTTTCTTTTTCAAACATTTTTTTTATGCAATATCATTTAGGTTGTAATAGGAATAGGAATGGTATCTATCTATACAACATTAAAAAAAAACTTTGGCAAAACACAAGATAGTCATTCAGTCCATGATACAAGTTCCCCCAAGGAATCCTATATATTAAAAACATAAAAAAACCTCTTCATAAAAGTGGAAATCAGTTGTGTACCAGTAAGTTTGTATGAACTGGTGAATTTTTTCATTTTTAACATAGTAAGTTGTTGGGTATGATGGATTGAGTCACTTTATTCATTTTGTTCAACGTTTTTGAAATAACAAATGTATTTTTTACAATAGTTGTACCTTATATCGGAAACCTATACCTGATGGATATTGAAATATAACATATAATTATAGTCAACAATTAATTGACTAAAAAAACACGTGAGATTATACATACATATATAATATAATGTGTAATGAACAGACGTGATAGTCTAAGGCCATAGTATCACATTGAATCACCATTCGCTTGAGGAAATTATGTAGGTGTCTGCCATTCACCTACACGAGTGTGGGATTTCTCAGGTGTGATTATTTAGCAATCAACTTTATTCAAAGTATAAGACTGAATGGTATATTATATCGAAAAAAATATATTATGTATACTACTTATGTCTTGTCTGTAAATAGTATTGTTGTTTGTTCTGCGAATTGCGCGTGTATACATGTTACTTTTTATTGAAATATTTACGAACACGAAAAATAACAATAAATTTCCTTAAGTATGATCGCGTGTTGACATGTACCCGTAAGTATATGAATTTGCACCTAAACTTTAAAAATATATGTATATAAACAGTTACGTGTACAATAAGTGGCCCCCGTTCTCACGTTACGTTTAGCACATTTCAAAGCATGTGTTATTTTTCGTTGTAAACACTACAATCAATCTATGCCACTTCATCAACCTGTTGTAATTACTGTTTGGTTTGAGCAACCGATGCGCCGGCCTCTGCAGTTATGTAAATTACTAAGAAAATATATTACGAATCTAATGAGCCATTATATTCTGCAAATATTTGCAATGGCTACTAGTGAGTCTTTGCAAAAGCCAGTTTGTGGAAATACCTCCGGTTTGCGGTTAGATTGTTTATCGGTTGAAAAACGGACCGTATTTTTAGCCCTAGGTATAAAGTTGTCATTGCTAAGCGTAAACTGTGTCATAACTTTGTAAAGACCTTTTTCTATTGTACATAGTAGAAATCTTACAGCATTCACTATCTTGTAGCGAATCTATTTAGTAGAAACTAGCTCTAATCCGCCGTGTTACCTACGATGTATTCCGAGCAAGAATATGACTGTGTACAAAGTTTAATGGCGTAAAAGCGTAACAAACAACATTTCATAGTAACGTTATTAGCATTAGAAAACCGTTAACAAAATATATGGTATAAGTTTATAAATCGCACTTTTTCTTCGTTTCAGGGAGCTAGAAGTTTACTGAAGGACGCGAAACCAGGCGCGTTCCTTATTAGAGATTCTGGTGCGCGGAACTTGGGGAGCAAAACTACATTCATGTTTTCACTGTCTGTCCAAACAGAGAGAGGGCCCACTTCAGTTAGATTACAATACCAGCAAGGTTACTTTAGGTAAGTCCGTGTGATTCACTCAATGGGAATATCCCTGGTGTACTTTTATTAATTGATTATGAATACACATTGTCACGCTTTGAATACAATGATAAGATAGAGTTTTTGAATCATTCGCATTATTTTATTGCGTTGGTACTTCTTGACTTATCTCGTTGCTACACGTGGTGACTCAGGGCGAATGGATCATTTGGTTATCTACGTTTTACCTACTTCTTTTGTTGCATCAGCTTCCCAATTCTTCAAACACGTTTACAAACCGTAAATTGATGTTTTTTGTATTAGGAACGTGAAGCACAGCATCAGTTGGTTCACAATGTTTAAGTTTCAAATTCCCAAATAAAAAAAAAATACAATATTAATGTAAAAACGTGTGAGAGAGAAGCATTTTTTTTATTAGGTACTTATGCGGTAGGGATTTGCGAGCGCCATCTTTTGTATAGAGAGATAACTGCTTAATCAATGAGATTTATTTGAGGAAAAAATCATGCGCTGTGCGTTCCATTTTTATACCATACTTGTTATATTTTCATATTTCAATTTGACATAATTCCCCCTGTCACGTTCGATTAAATACCCTTGGTAAACCCCGCTTTGGGACTAAAAGGCGTGAAGTATATATATTTTTTGACGCTATCATTTTATTCCCTTGGCCTTCTTTGAGTCCGTAATACTAACAACACATAACAATTTGCAGGTTAGACTGCGATGTATCCTTGGAGAAGCACATGCCTCAGTTCCGCTGCGTGGTGGACCTCATCCAGCACTACGTGTGTTGCGGCGTAGGGG
This sequence comes from Conopomorpha cramerella, assembly GCA_012932125.1. Taxonomy (NCBI): domain Eukaryota; kingdom Metazoa; phylum Arthropoda; class Insecta; order Lepidoptera; family Gracillariidae; genus Conopomorpha; species Conopomorpha cramerella. The sequence continues at coordinate 13,709 of SJJU01015553.1, forward strand.
GCGCTGGCGGCGCCGGCACCGTGTGGGTGGACCGGGACGGGTGTCCGCACTCCCCTGTGCTGCTGAGCGCGCCGCTCCGTCACGCCCCGCCGAGCCTCATGCACGCAGCCCGCACAGCCATACACAAAGCCCTAGACAGAAACCCACTACCGAAACTCCATAGCGCGCCCAAACACAAACGACTGCCCCTACCAGCCTCACTCGTGCAATACCTTGGCGAGTACCCCTACTGGATCTAATGTTAGTGCAAATTGTTTTAGTGGAATTACAATATTATTACCGTACAAAAGTTATAGGGGTAAATGTTAGCTGTTAAGTGGATGTAGCGGTGAATATGATAGTATAATTAGTAGGGTCACCTTATCCGACACGTTCATATCTGAGACAGTTTGATAATTACCGTAATCTCTCTTAATGAAATCTTAAAAGCACTGGTTGCTTACCAAGGCGGGTACCTTGTAGGAAACTTACCAGTAATAATAATAATAATATATTGTACGTATTTTATTCTATTTATAATGTTAATGTTAAGTATCGAATTATGGGACTCAACTACTGCGGTATTTAGTGATCGTGTAAACAAAATAATTATTTTGTCTGTGTTTGTATATAGTGTTACGTAAATAAACAAGACTGATCCTTGTGGGGAGACATACAAACCGAAATAATAAAACTTATATACCTACCTATGTAGAAATAATGTGAATTTCATAAATATTGTATTGAAGAGTCATACACCAAATGTGTATGCTGCAAAAAAAAATGTTATTGTTTAATTTTATGCACATATTTGTTCACTAAAGCCTGTTTCTTGTCTATTATTCTTAGTGACTTATCACACGGTGAAATGAAGAGCTCTATTTTATTTATTGTTAGGTTTAGCACTCATTTTATAATTTTATGTAGCAATGTTGTTGTTCCTAACCATATTCTTTGCTGTTCGTCTGTAAATGGGATATCTAATTAATATTCTATACGATTAGAAGATGTGCGTGCTGCATTGTCTTAGAATCTCAGACAAAAAACAATTAGACTTGGAATCCTAAACTGAAGTTTAGATTAAAACGAGACAGCGATGTGAAAAATATGCAGGAGTGAAAGAGTAGGAGATAATATCTTCTGTTCCTTACTGTATATAAGGGTAATTCTGGATCCGAACTGTCGTATTAGTAGTATAAGTAGTCAGTTTAGATCCAGAAGTACATAATTAATCATACATTTTGTGGGAAAGAGACAGAGTGAAGGTGGTAAGCGGATTCCAAGTCTAGTTGTGTTTGGTCGGTGCTTAGAACCATACACACTTTTTACTTTATCAAAATTATTACTTAACTAGTACATACATACTAGTGACGTCACGAAATTAATACAAATTTGACTGCACTTTTATCGCGTTTACAAAACAGGTTTTGTATACGCGACAATTATGTGTTACCATAGACTGCGATATCAGTCAACAACAGGACAGTTCATGTACATTTAAGAGAAATAAGCGTTGAATATCCAATTGTCACTTATAAAATGATACGATATTAATTGTCTTTTATAATTCAACTTTCACAAGATTTTCGTTCAGCTACTATTGTGGATTTTTGAGACAATGCGCACGCACCGCCACCAACCACCCTGCCAGTATTGTTGTGCCATGAGTGTAGGCAACGCGCGTCTGTTGTGTGATTTTCGTTACCATGTATATACGCGTGCCGTTACACAGTCGCTCGGATATCGCTCTCTCTGTCATCTCGTATCGCTGAGAGCGGGTCAGATAGATGGGAGCGCGAGACGATTTCGTTGGTGGTACTTGCCAACGGCCAAGGAAGTGAATCCGTCACTCAACGCCTGTGTGTGCACACATTGGGAATTTTCCGTACGGAATACAACAATTCAAGTAAAAACGTCTGTTAAACTCAAGTTCACAACAACAACAACCGTTGGAAGCTTCATTTTATACTTGAATCGCCACATTCCGTACGGAAAATTCCGTATGTAAAACATCACTAAGGTACAGTTGTTATATTCTGACATGTCAAAAATGAACCTTAATGTCTAATGACATTCATACAAGTGTTTCCAGCAACCCTAGCAAGCGCACCAAGAAAGTCAAGACATAGAACAAATGGGCGCTGTGATTGGCTGCTATGTCACACATTGTGCAACTAAGCTTGTATCAACCAATCGCAGTGCCAGGTATATCTTGTCATGTCTTTCTTGGTGCGCTTTGCCAGGCCTGCTGCGCAGTATAGTATGGAGGTCGTCAAGTCAAGGGTAAATAATTAATGAACAAGTGTGCTCCATCGTAGACCACATCGCTGCTTAACATCAGGCGGGATGGTGGTTATGCGCTTGTTCTTAGTGTATTTAAAAAATAATGAGTTCCAACCTTACAGTGGTAGACTTCTTGGCCGCATATACATACATAGCACAGTTAGAACAAAAGTGACACAAAACAAAATGTGTCATTTTATGAAATTGAAATTGCTTTAGCATGTGCCTCTGCCTACCCCTCTTTGGGATTAAAGGCGTGAAGTGTATTTCTTTTTAATTTTTTAATGAAATTGAACCTTAACATAAAAGATACAAAACTTGAATTACGAAATCGGCATGTTTCGTATTGGGTCCTTTATGTTCTAACTATGCGACATGATGACGAGAATTACACAAAATATGGAAAACCCCATCAGTTACAGTGGATCCTTGCATTTAACGAATGTAGGTGTTTTGAGGCTGAATGTGTAAATATTGTTTTCTATTTATATTTAATGTAGGTTTATTAGCGTGTACAATGCAGTTAGCGTGTGGCCATGTAATGGTGTAGATGTATCCATTAGTAAAAAAAAACATGTACCTTAAATAATCATCTCAGACAACATTTATCATTAAGTAATTAGACATACCTACCTACTAATATTATTATATTCAATAGCTAAACAAGTGATCCTTAATGTAACTGAACTAGGTCTGATAAATGGATTCTTGAAAGCAATCAATGCCTACTATAGTATTACCAATATAAAACCATCAATTGAAAATGTGTTATTTTTGTACCGTTTTGTATTTGTACGCACGACGACGTAGGTACTTATAAAAAGAAACATGTAAATAGGTATGTATATTATGTGTCTATTGTATGTGAACGTCGTTATGTTCTCTCACTGACATTAGGGATTAGTTGATTTAATTTATCGATACATTTTATATCGATATTTGTGTTTGCAAACGTCTTTGACTGTTTGTATGCGAAGTACCAAGTGACGTGCCAACAATAACTCATATCGATAGTCGATAAATTAAAACATTTATTTCCTACTCTAGCACACAATATAAAGGGGTATAATTATTATATGTACGGACTACGTGAGTGGTCTATTGTCTACTATGCAAACGTAGATTGTAACTAGGAAAAGAACTGCAAAATAATTTATATGTTAATATAAAAAGAGAAATAAACTATACATTCTGCCATTACATCACTGTATTATTTACTCACAACCTAAAACATCCTTGTAAATAGGTAGGTCCTATTTCAGATCCAGCCCGATTTAAGGGCCATGTTGGGAACTTGTCCGAAATAATTATAAATTTGCTTCTCTTGCGGAATCTTGTGGTTTTAAATAAAAATGCAGCGCGTAGTTTTGATGTCTGTATTGGAGCAGTACTTAAGACCAAGTGGCGGATGACGAGCCCAATGCACATGAGCAATATATTATACTAAGACAGCAATACCATTAATGTCGCTTGAAGTAAATGCTAAACTTAAAAACTAGGCGCTTGCTTCCAAACACTAATATCTGTAGAACAAGTCGCCACCCGCTGTTTGTTCCTATGTATGCTTAAATCTTCAAAAATACGCAACGGATTTTGATGCGGCTTTTAATAGATAGTGTTATTGAGTAAGGTTTATATTGCATAATACATGCATGCATGCAGAGAAACACTGTTAACAGTTGTCGGGGCGGGTCACTATAACGAATTCCACGACGGTATTGTCATATCTATGATCGATTTCATCATGACGAACA